>CAVNZS010000033.1:0-81049 GCA_963693475.1 Ectropis crepuscularia
ACCTTTCAGTTGCGAGCGTGACGTTGACCCTACGGCGTGCGCCTTTGGACAGAACGTCTGCTCGGTGACCGCGGTTCTTTTGCCGTTTGTTTCATTGCGATCAGACCAGTACTTTGGCCGCAAACGGGGAGAAACCGAAAATTTTGGTTGACGACTCGCGCACGACGGAGAACCACACAGGACCATTTTTATTAATTATACTTATATTTTAGGATGTATTCTATCTAGACATGGGCAAAGATTTTTGAGTTTTCACCCCCGCTTGTAGAACCAAGTACACACATATTGGCAATATACTGAAATTTTTACTTACCAAAAAATTAAAAACAGCTGTTTGAACTGTCAACTTCACCCTGAAGTTGAGTTTTTGGTGTTGTGACGTTGCTCGATCTGCCCCCGCATTAGATTAGTCACTCCGCCGTTGATAACCTGAAAAGTGCAAGAGAAATTACAAACATTAGTAAAATTAGACAAAATCCTGAAAATTTCAGTGAAATTAAAAATAAAATCATAACTCTTCAGCCTGGAAGCAGTAATAGCAGGTAAACTTTCCATTGTTATAGATTTTCAAACCGAATTGCTTCACGGGGCGACGCCAGGTGAGGTTTTGCAGGCGCCACATAAACCTTTCAGTTGCGAGCGTGACGTTGACCCTACGGCGTGCGCCTTTGGACAGAACGTCTGCTCGGTGACCGCGGTTCTTTTGCCGTTTGTTTCATTGCGATCAGACCAGTACTTTGGCCGCAAACGGGGAGAAACCGAAAATTTTGGTTGACGACTCGCGCACGACGGAGAACCACACAGGACCATTTTTATTAATTATACTTATATTTTAGGATGTATTCTATCTAGACATGGGCAAAGATTTTTGAGTTTTCACCCCCGCTTGTAGAACCAAGTACACACATATTGGCAATATACTGAAATTTTTACTTACCAAAAAATTAAAAACAGCTGTTTGAACTGTCAACTTCACCCTGAAGTTGAGTTTTTGGTGTTGTGACGTTGCTCGATCTGCCCCCGCATTAGATTAGTCACTCCGCCGTTGATAACCTGAAAAGTGCAAGAGAAATTACAAACATTAGTAAAATTAGACAAAATCCTGAAAATTTCAGTGAAATTAAAAATAAAATCATAACTCTTCAGCCTGGAAGCAGTAATAGCAGGTAAACTTTCCATTGTTATAGATTTTCAAACCGAATTGCTTCACGGGGCGACGCCAGGTGAGGTTTTGCAGGCGCCACATAAACCTTTCAGTTGCGAGCGTGACGTTGACCCTACGGCGTGCGCCTTTGGACAGAACGTCTGCTCGGTGACCGCGGTTCTTTTGCCGTTTGTTTCATTGCGATCAGACCAGTACTTTGGCCGCAAACGGGGAGAAACCGAAAATTTTGGTTGACGACTCGCGCACGACGGAGAACCACACAGGACCATTTTTATTAATTATACTTATATTTTAGGATGTATTCTATCTAGACATGGGCAAAGATTTTTGAGTTTTCACCCCCGCTTGTAGAACCAAGTACACACATATTGGCAATATACTGAAATTTTTACTTACCAAAAAATTAAAAACAGCTGTTTGAACTGTCAACTTCACCCTGAAGTTGAGTTTTTGGTGTTGTGACGTTGCTCGATCTGCCCCCGCATTAGATTAGTCACTCCGCCGTTGATAACCTGAAAAGTGCAAGAGAAATTACAAACATTAGTAAAATTAGACAAAATCCTGAAAATTTCAGTGAAATTAAAAATAAAATCATAACTCTTCAGCCTGGAAGCAGTAATAGCAGGTAAACTTTCCATTGTTATAGATTTTCAAACCGAATTGCTTCACGGGGCGACGCCAGGTGAGGTTTTGCAGGCGCCACATAAACCTTTCAGTTGCGAGCGTGACGTTGACCCTACGGCGTGCGCCTTTGGACAGAACGTCTGCTCGGTGACCGCGGTTCTTTTGCCGTTTGTTTCATTGCGATCAGACCAGTACTTTGGCCGCAAACGGGGAGAAACCGAAAATTTTGGTTGACGACTCGCGCACGACGGAGAACCACACAGGACCATTTTTATTAATTATACTTATATTTTAGGATGTATTCTATCTAGACATGGGCAAAGATTTTTGAGTTTTCACCCCCGCTTGTAGAACCAAGTACACACATATTGGCAATATACTGAAATTTTTACTTACCAAAAAATTAAAAACAGCTGTTTGAACTGTCAACTTCACCCTGAAGTTGAGTTTTTGGTGTTGTGACGTTGCTCGATCTGCCCCCGCATTAGATTAGTCACTCCGCCGTTGATAACCTGAAAAGTGCAAGAGAAATTACAAACATTAGTAAAATTAGACAAAATCCTGAAAATTTCAGTGAAATTAAAAATAAAATCATAACTCTTCAGCCTGGAAGCAGTAATAGCAGGTAAACTTTCCATTGTTATAGATTTTCAAACCGAATTGCTTCACGGGGCGACGCCAGGTGAGGTTTTGCAGGCGCCACATAAACCTTTCAGTTGCGAGCGTGACGTTGACCCTACGGCGTGCGCCTTTGGACAGAACGTCTGCTCGGTGACCGCGGTTCTTTTGCCGTTTGTTTCATTGCGATCAGACCAGTACTTTGGCCGCAAACGGGGAGAAACCGAAAATTTTGGTTGACGACTCGCGCACGACGGAGAACCACACAGGACCATTTTTATTAATTATACTTATATTTTAGGATGTATTCTATCTAGACATGGGCAAAGATTTTTGAGTTTTCACCCCCGCTTGTAGAACCAAGTACACACATATTGGCAATATACTGAAATTTTTACTTACCAAAAAATTAAAAACAGCTGTTTGAACTGTCAACTTCACCCTGAAGTTGAGTTTTTGGTGTTGTGACGTTGCTCGATCTGCCCCCGCATTAGATTAGTCACTCCGCCGTTGATAACCTGAAAAGTGCAAGAGAAATTACAAACATTAGTAAAATTAGACAAAATCCTGAAAATTTCAGTGAAATTAAAAATAAAATCATAACTCTTCAGCCTGGAAGCAGTAATAGCAGGTAAACTTTCCATTGTTATAGATTTTCAAACCGAATTGCTTCACGGGGCGACGCCAGGTGAGGTTTTGCAGGCGCCACATAAACCTTTCAGTTGCGAGCGTGACGTTGACCCTACGGCGTGCGCCTTTGGACAGAACGTCTGCTCGGTGACCGCGGTTCTTTTGCCGTTTGTTTCATTGCGATCAGACCAGTACTTTGGCCGCAAACGGGGAGAAACCGAAAATTTTGGTTGACGACTCGCGCACGACGGAGAACCACACAGGACCATTTTTATTAATTATACTTATATTTTAGGATGTATTCTATCTAGACATGGGCAAAGATTTTTGAGTTTTCACCCCCGCTTGTAGAACCAAGTACACACATATTGGCAATATACTGAAATTTTTACTTACCAAAAAATTAAAAACAGCTGTTTGAACTGTCAACTTCACCCTGAAGTTGAGTTTTTGGTGTTGTGACGTTGCTCGATCTGCCCCCGCATTAGATTAGTCACTCCGCCGTTGATAACCTGAAAAGTGCAAGAGAAATTACAAACATTAGTAAAATTAGACAAAATCCTGAAAATTTCAGTGAAATTAAAAATAAAATCATAACTCTTCAGCCTGGAAGCAGTAATAGCAGGTAAACTTTCCATTGTTATAGATTTTCAAACCGAATTGCTTCACGGGGCGACGCCAGGTGAGGTTTTGCAGGCGCCACATAAACCTTTCAGTTGCGAGCGTGACGTTGACCCTACGGCGTGCGCCTTTGGACAGAACGTCTGCTCGGTGACCGCGGTTCTTTTGCCGTTTGTTTCATTGCGATCAGACCAGTACTTTGGCCGCAAACGGGGAGAAACCGAAAATTTTGGTTGACGACTCGCGCACGACGGAGAACCACACAGGACCATTTTTATTAATTATACTTATATTTTAGGATGTATTCTATCTAGACATGGGCAAAGATTTTTGAGTTTTCACCCCCGCTTGTAGAACCAAGTACACACATATTGGCAATATACTGAAATTTTTACTTACCAAAAAATTAAAAACAGCTGTTTGAACTGTCAACTTCACCCTGAAGTTGAGTTTTTGGTGTTGTGACGTTGCTCGATCTGCCCCCGCATTAGATTAGTCACTCCGCCGTTGATAACCTGAAAAGTGCAAGAGAAATTACAAACATTAGTAAAATTAGACAAAATCCTGAAAATTTCAGTGAAATTAAAAATAAAATCATAACTCTTCAGCCTGGAAGCAGTAATAGCAGGTAAACTTTCCATTGTTATAGATTTTCAAACCGAATTGCTTCACGGGGCGACGCCAGGTGAGGTTTTGCAGGCGCCACATAAACCTTTCAGTTGCGAGCGTGACGTTGACCCTACGGCGTGCGCCTTTGGACAGAACGTCTGCTCGGTGACCGCGGTTCTTTTGCCGTTTGTTTCATTGCGATCAGACCAGTACTTTGGCCGCAAACGGGGAGAAACCGAAAATTTTGGTTGACGACTCGCGCACGACGGAGAACCACACAGGACCATTTTTATTAATTATACTTATATTTTAGGATGTATTCTATCTAGACATGGGCAAAGATTTTTGAGTTTTCACCCCCGCTTGTAGAACCAAGTACACACATATTGGCAATATACTGAAATTTTTACTTACCAAAAAATTAAAAACAGCTGTTTGAACTGTCAACTTCACCCTGAAGTTGAGTTTTTGGTGTTGTGACGTTGCTCGATCTGCCCCCGCATTAGATTAGTCACTCCGCCGTTGATAACCTGAAAAGTGCAAGAGAAATTACAAACATTAGTAAAATTAGACAAAATCCTGAAAATTTCAGTGAAATTAAAAATAAAATCATAACTCTTCAGCCTGGAAGCAGTAATAGCAGGTAAACTTTCCATTGTTATAGATTTTCAAACCGAATTGCTTCACGGGGCGACGCCAGGTGAGGTTTTGCAGGCGCCACATAAACCTTTCAGTTGCGAGCGTGACGTTGACCCTACGGCGTGCGCCTTTGGACAGAACGTCTGCTCGGTGACCGCGGTTCTTTTGCCGTTTGTTTCATTGCGATCAGACCAGTACTTTGGCCGCAAACGGGGAGAAACCGAAAATTTTGGTTGACGACTCGCGCACGACGGAGAACCACACAGGACCATTTTTATTAATTATACTTATATTTTAGGATGTATTCTATCTAGACATGGGCAAAGATTTTTGAGTTTTCACACCCCGCTTGTAGAACCAAGTACACACATATTGGCAATATACTGAAATTTTTACTTACCAAAAAATTAAAAACAGCTGTTTGAACTGTCAACTTCACCCTGAAGTTGAGTTTTTGGTGTTGTGACGTTGCTCGATCTGCCCCCGCATTAGATTAGTCACTCCGCCGTTGATAACCTGAAAAGTGCAAGAGAAATTACAAACATTAGTAAAATTAGACAAAATCCTGAAAATTTCAGTGAAATTAAAAATAAAATCATAACTCTTCAGCCTGGAAGCAGTAATAGCAGGTAAACTTTCCATTGTTATAGATTTTCAAACCGAATTGCTTCACGGGGCGACGCCAGGTGAGGTTTTGCAGGCGCCACATAAACCTTTCAGTTGCGAGCGTGACGTTGACCCTACGGCGTGCGCCTTTGGACAGAACGTCTGCTCGGTGACCGCGGTTCTTTTGCCGTTTGTTTCATTGCGATCAGACCAGTACTTTGGCCGCAAACGGGGAGAAACCGAAAATTTTGGTTGACGACTCGCGCACGACGGAGAACCACACAGGACCATTTTTATTAATTATACTTATATTTTAGGATGTATTCTATCTAGACATGGGCAAAGATTTTTGAGTTTTCACCCCCGCTTGTAGAACCAAGTACACACATATTGGCAATATACTGAAATTTTTACTTACCAAAAAATTAAAAACAGCTGTTTGAACTGTCAACTTCACCCTGAAGTTGAGTTTTTGGTGTTGTGACGTTGCTCGATCTGCCCCCGCATTAGATTAGTCACTCCGCCGTTGATAACCTGAAAAGTGCAAGAGAAATTACAAACATTAGTAAAATTAGACAAAATCCTGAAAATTTCAGTGAAATTAAAAATAAAATCATAACTCTTCAGCCTGGAAGCAGTAATAGCAGGTAAACTTTCCATTGTTATAGATTTTCAAACCGAATTGCTTCACGGGGCGACGCCAGGTGAGGTTTTGCAGGCGCCACATAAACCTTTCAGTTGCGAGCGTGACGTTGACCCTACGGCGTGCGCCTTTGGACAGAACGTCTGCTCGGTGACCGCGGTTCTTTTGCCGTTTGTTTCATTGCGATCAGACCAGTACTTTGGCCGCAAACGGGGAGAAACCGAAAATTTTGGTTGACGACTCGCGCACGACGGAGAACCACACAGGACCATTTTTATTAATTATACTTATATTTTAGGATGTATTCTATCTAGACATGGGCAAAGATTTTTGAGTTTTCACCCCCGCTTGTAGAACCAAGTACACACATATTGGCAATATACTGAAATTTTTACTTACCAAAAAATTAAAAACAGCTGTTTGAACTGTCAACTTCACCCTGAAGTTGAGTTTTTGGTGTTGTGACGTTGCTCGATCTGCCCCCGCATTAGATTAGTCACTCCGCCGTTGATAACCTGAAAAGTGCAAGAGAAATTACAAACATTAGTAAAATTAGACAAAATCCTGAAAATTTCAGTGAAATTAAAAATAAAATCATAACTCTTCAGCCTGGAAGCAGTAATAGCAGGTAAACTTTCCATTGTTATAGATTTTCAAACCGAATTGCTTCACGGGGCGACGCCAGGTGAGGTTTTGCAGGCGCCACATAAACCTTTCAGTTGCGAGCGTGACGTTGACCCTACGGCGTGCGCCTTTGGACAGAACGTCTGCTCGGTGACCGCGGTTCTTTTGCCGTTTGTTTCATTGCGATCAGACCAGTACTTTGGCCGCAAACGGGGAGAAACCGAAAATTTTGGTTGACGACTCGCGCACGACGGAGAACCACACAGGACCATTTTTATTAATTATACTTATATTTTAGGATGTATTCTATCTAGACATGGGCAAAGATTTTTGAGTTTTCACCCCCGCTTGTAGAACCAAGTACACACATATTGGCAATATACTGAAATTTTTACTTACCAAAAAATTAAAAACAGCTGTTTGAACTGTCAACTTCACCCTGAAGTTGAGTTTTTGGTGTTGTGACGTTGCTCGATCTGCCCCCGCATTAGATTAGTCACTCCGCCGTTGATAACCTGAAAAGTGCAAGAGAAATTACAAACATTAGTAAAATTAGACAAAATCCTGAAAATTTCAGTGAAATTAAAAATAAAATCATAACTCTTCAGCCTGGAAGCAGTAATAGCAGGTAAACTTTCCATTGTTATAGATTTTCAAACCGAATTGCTTCACGGGGCGACGCCAGGTGAGGTTTTGCAGGCGCCACATAAACCTTTCAGTTGCGAGCGTGACGTTGACCCTACGGCGTGCGCCTTTGGACAGAACGTCTGCTCGGTGACCGCGGTTCTTTTGCCGTTTGTTTCATTGCGATCAGACCAGTACTTTGGCCGCAAACGGGGAGAAACCGAAAATTTTGGTTGACGACTCGCGCACGACGGAGAACCACACAGGACCATTTTTATTAATTATACTTATATTTTAGGATGTATTCTATCTAGACATGGGCAAAGATTTTTGAGTTTTCACCCCCGCTTGTAGAACCAAGTACACACATATTGGCAATATACTGAAATTTTTACTTACCAAAAAATTAAAAACAGCTGTTTGAACTGTCAACTTCACCCTGAAGTTGAGTTTTTGGTGTTGTGACGTTGCTCGATCTGCCCCCGCATTAGATTAGTCACTCCGCCGTTGATAACCTGAAAAGTGCAAGAGAAATTACAAACATTAGTAAAATTAGACAAAATCCTGAAAATTTCAGTGAAATTAAAAATAAAATCATAACTCTTCAGCCTGGAAGCAGTAATAGCAGGTAAACTTTCCATTGTTATAGATTTTCAAACCGAATTGCTTCACGGGGCGACGCCAGGTGAGGTTTTGCAGGCGCCACATAAACCTTTCAGTTGCGAGCGTGACGTTGACCCTACGGCGTGCGCCTTTGGACAGAACGTCTGCTCGGTGACCGCGGTTCTTTTGCCGTTTGTTTCATTGCGATCAGACCAGTACTTTGGCCGCAAACGGGGAGAAACCGAAAATTTTGGTTGACGACTCGCGCACGACGGAGAACCACACAGGACCATTTTTATTAATTATACTTATATTTTAGGATGTATTCTATCTAGACATGGGCAAAGATTTTTGAGTTTTCACCCCCGCTTGTAGAACCAAGTACACACATATTGGCAATATACTGAAATTTTTACTTACCAAAAAATTAAAAACAGCTGTTTGAACTGTCAACTTCACCCTGAAGTTGAGTTTTTGGTGTTGTGACGTTGCTCGATCTGCCCCCGCATTAGATTAGTCACTCCGCCGTTGATAACCTGAAAAGTGCAAGAGAAATTACAAACATTAGTAAAATTAGACAAAATCCTGAAAATTTCAGTGAAATTAAAAATAAAATCATAACTCTTCAGCCTGGAAGCAGTAATAGCAGGTAAACTTTCCATTGTTATAGATTTTCAAACCGAATTGCTTCACGGGGCGACGCCAGGTGAGGTTTTGCAGGCGCCACATAAACCTTTCAGTTGCGAGCGTGACGTTGACCCTACGGCGTGCGCCTTTGGACAGAACGTCTGCTCGGTGACCGCGGTTCTTTTGCCGTTTGTTTCATTGCGATCAGACCAGTACTTTGGCCGCAAACGGGGAGAAACCGAAAATTTTGGTTGACGACTCGCGCACGACGGAGAACCACACAGGACCATTTTTATTAATTATACTTATATTTTAGGATGTATTCTATCTAGACATGGGCAAAGATTTTTGAGTTTTCACCCCCGCTTGTAGAACCAAGTACACACATATTGGCAATATACTGAAATTTTTACTTACCAAAAAATTAAAAACAGCTGTTTGAACTGTCAACTTCACCCTGAAGTTGAGTTTTTGGTGTTGTGACGTTGCTCGATCTGCCCCCGCATTAGATTAGTCACTCCGCCGTTGATAACCTGAAAAGTGCAAGAGAAATTACAAACATTAGTAAAATTAGACAAAATCCTGAAAATTTCAGTGAAATTAAAAATAAAATCATAACTCTTCAGCCTGGAAGCAGTAATAGCAGGTAAACTTTCCATTGTTATAGATTTTCAAACCGAATTGCTTCACGGGGCGACGCCAGGTGAGGTTTTGCAGGCGCCACATAAACCTTTCAGTTGCGAGCGTGACGTTGACCCTACGGCGTGCGCCTTTGGACAGAACGTCTGCTCGGTGACCGCGGTTCTTTTGCCGTTTGTTTCATTGCGATCAGACCAGTACTTTGGCCGCAAACGGGGAGAAACCGAAAATTTTGGTTGACGACTCGCGCACGACGGAGAACCACACAGGACCATTTTTATTAATTATACTTATATTTTAGGATGTATTCTATCTAGACATGGGCAAAGATTTTTGAGTTTTCACCCCCGCTTGTAGAACCAAGTACACACATATTGGCAATATACTGAAATTTTTACTTACCAAAAAATTAAAAACAGCTGTTTGAACTGTCAACTTCACCCTGAAGTTGAGTTTTTGGTGTTGTGACGTTGCTCGATCTGCCCCCGCATTAGATTAGTCACTCCGCCGTTGATAACCTGAAAAGTGCAAGAGAAATTACAAACATTAGTAAAATTAGACAAAATCCTGAAAATTTCAGTGAAATTAAAAATAAAATCATAACTCTTCAGCCTGGAAGCAGTAATAGCAGGTAAACTTTCCATTGTTATAGATTTTCAAACCGAATTGCTTCACGGGGCGACGCCAGGTGAGGTTTTGCAGGCGCCACATAAACCTTTCAGTTGCGAGCGTGACGTTGACCCTACGGCGTGCGCCTTTGGACAGAACGTCTGCTCGGTGACCGCGGTTCTTTTGCCGTTTGTTTCATTGCGATCAGACCAGTACTTTGGCCGCAAACGGGGAGAAACCGAAAATTTTGGTTGACGACTCGCGCACGACGGAGAACCACACAGGACCATTTTTATTAATTATACTTATATTTTAGGATGTATTCTATCTAGACATGGGCAAAGATTTTTGAGTTTTCACCCCCGCTTGTAGAACCAAGTACACACATATTGGCAATATACTGAAATTTTTACTTACCAAAAAATTAAAAACAGCTGTTTGAACTGTCAACTTCACCCTGAAGTTGAGTTTTTGGTGTTGTGACGTTGCTCGATCTGCCCCCGCATTAGATTAGTCACTCCGCCGTTGATAACCTGAAAAGTGCAAGAGAAATTACAAACATTAGTAAAATTAGACAAAATCCTGAAAATTTCAGTGAAATTAAAAATAAAATCATAACTCTTCAGCCTGGAAGCAGTAATAGCAGGTAAACTTTCCATTGTTATAGATTTTCAAACCGAATTGCTTCACGGGGCGACGCCAGGTGAGGTTTTGCAGGCGCCACATAAACCTTTCAGTTGCGAGCGTGACGTTGACCCTACGGCGTGCGCCTTTGGACAGAACGTCTGCTCGGTGACCGCGGTTCTTTTGCCGTTTGTTTCATTGCGATCAGACCAGTACTTTGGCCGCAAACGGGGAGAAACCGAAAATTTTGGTTGACGACTCGCGCACGACGGAGAACCACACAGGACCATTTTTATTAATTATACTTATATTTTAGGATGTATTCTATCTAGACATGGGCAAAGATTTTTGAGTTTTCACCCCCGCTTGTAGAACCAAGTACACACATATTGGCAATATACTGAAATTTTTACTTACCAAAAAATTAAAAACAGCTGTTTGAACTGTCAACTTCACCCTGAAGTTGAGTTTTTGGTGTTGTGACGTTGCTCGATCTGCCCCCGCATTAGATTAGTCACTCCGCCGTTGATAACCTGAAAAGTGCAAGAGAAATTACAAACATTAGTAAAATTAGACAAAATCCTGAAAATTTCAGTGAAATTAAAAATAAAATCATAACTCTTCAGCCTGGAAGCAGTAATAGCAGGTAAACTTTCCATTGTTATAGATTTTCAAACCGAATTGCTTCACGGGGCGACGCCAGGTGAGGTTTTGCAGGCGCCACATAAACCTTTCAGTTGCGAGCGTGACGTTGACCCTACGGCGTGCGCCTTTGGACAGAACGTCTGCTCGGTGACCGCGGTTCTTTTGCCGTTTGTTTCATTGCGATCAGACCAGTACTTTGGCCGCAAACGGGGAGAAACCGAAAATTTTGGTTGACGACTCGCGCACGACGGAGAACCACACAGGACCATTTTTATTAATTATACTTATATTTTAGGATGTATTCTATCTAGACATGGGCAAAGATTTTTGAGTTTTCACCCCCGCTTGTAGAACCAAGTACACACATATTGGCAATATACTGAAATTTTTACTTACCAAAAAATTAAAAACAGCTGTTTGAACTGTCAACTTCACCCTGAAGTTGAGTTTTTGGTGTTGTGACGTTGCTCGATCTGCCCCCGCATTAGATTAGTCACTCCGCCGTTGATAACCTGAAAAGTGCAAGAGAAATTACAAACATTAGTAAAATTAGACAAAATCCTGAAAATTTCAGTGAAATTAAAAATAAAATCATAACTCTTCAGCCTGGAAGCAGTAATAGCAGGTAAACTTTCCATTGTTATAGATTTTCAAACCGAATTGCTTCACGGGGCGACGCCAGGTGAGGTTTTGCAGGCGCCACATAAACCTTTCAGTTGCGAGCGTGACGTTGACCCTACGGCGTGCGCCTTTGGACAGAACGTCTGCTCGGTGACCGCGGTTCTTTTGCCGTTTGTTTCATTGCGATCAGACCAGTACTTTGGCCGCAAACGGGGAGAAACCGAAAATTTTGGTTGACGACTCGCGCACGACGGAGAACCACACAGGACCATTTTTATTAATTATACTTATATTTTAGGATGTATTCTATCTAGACATGGGCAAAGATTTTTGAGTTTTCACCCCCGCTTGTAGAACCAAGTACACACATATTGGCAATATACTGAAATTTTTACTTACCAAAAAATTAAAAACAGCTGTTTGAACTGTCAACTTCACCCTGAAGTTGAGTTTTTGGTGTTGTGACGTTGCTCGATCTGCCCCCGCATTAGATTAGTCACTCCGCCGTTGATAACCTGAAAAGTGCAAGAGAAATTACAAACATTAGTAAAATTAGACAAAATCCTGAAAATTTCAGTGAAATTAAAAATAAAATCATAACTCTTCAGCCTGGAAGCAGTAATAGCAGGTAAACTTTCCATTGTTATAGATTTTCAAACCGAATTGCTTCACGGGGCGACGCCAGGTGAGGTTTTGCAGGCGCCACATAAACCTTTCAGTTGCGAGCGTGACGTTGACCCTACGGCGTGCGCCTTTGGACAGAACGTCTGCTCGGTGACCGCGGTTCTTTTGCCGTTTGTTTCATTGCGATCAGACCAGTACTTTGGCCGCAAACGGGGAGAAACCGAAAATTTTGGTTGACGACTCGCGCACGACGGAGAACCACACAGGACCATTTTTATTAATTATACTTATATTTTAGGATGTATTCTATCTAGACATGGGCAAAGATTTTTGAGTTTTCACCCCCGCTTGTAGAACCAAGTACACACATATTGGCAATATACTGAAATTTTTACTTACCAAAAAATTAAAAACAGCTGTTTGAACTGTCAACTTCACCCTGAAGTTGAGTTTTTGGTGTTGTGACGTTGCTCGATCTGCCCCCGCATTAGATTAGTCACTCCGCCGTTGATAACCTGAAAAGTGCAAGAGAAATTACAAACATTAGTAAAATTAGACAAAATCCTGAAAATTTCAGTGAAATTAAAAATAAAATCATAACTCTTCAGCCTGGAAGCAGTAATAGCAGGTAAACTTTCCATTGTTATAGATTTTCAAACCGAATTGCTTCACGGGGCGACGCCAGGTGAGGTTTTGCAGGCGCCACATAAACCTTTCAGTTGCGAGCGTGACGTTGACCCTACGGCGTGCGCCTTTGGACAGAACGTCTGCTCGGTGACCGCGGTTCTTTTGCCGTTTGTTTCATTGCGATCAGACCAGTACTTTGGCCGCAAACGGGGAGAAACCGAAAATTTTGGTTGACGACTCGCGCACGACGGAGAACCACACAGGACCATTTTTATTAATTATACTTATATTTTAGGATGTATTCTATCTAGACATGGGCAAAGATTTTTGAGTTTTCACCCCCGCTTGTAGAACCAAGTACACACATATTGGCAATATACTGAAATTTTTACTTACCAAAAAATTAAAAACAGCTGTTTGAACTGTCAACTTCACCCTGAAGTTGAGTTTTTGGTGTTGTGACGTTGCTCGATCTGCCCCCGCATTAGATTAGTCACTCCGCCGTTGATAACCTGAAAAGTGCAAGAGAAATTACAAACATTAGTAAAATTAGACAAAATCCTGAAAATTTCAGTGAAATTAAAAATAAAATCATAACTCTTCAGCCTGGAAGCAGTAATAGCAGGTAAACTTTCCATTGTTATAGATTTTCAAACCGAATTGCTTCACGGGGCGACGCCAGGTGAGGTTTTGCAGGCGCCACATAAACCTTTCAGTTGCGAGCGTGACGTTGACCCTACGGCGTGCGCCTTTGGACAGAACGTCTGCTCGGTGACCGCGGTTCTTTTGCCGTTTGTTTCATTGCGATCAGACCAGTACTTTGGCCGCAAACGGGGAGAAACCGAAAATTTTGGTTGACGACTCGCGCACGACGGAGAACCACACAGGACCATTTTTATTAATTATACTTATATTTTAGGATGTATTCTATCTAGACATGGGCAAAGATTTTTGAGTTTTCACCCCCGCTTGTAGAACCAAGTACACACATATTGGCAATATACTGAAATTTTTACTTACCAAAAAATTAAAAACAGCTGTTTGAACTGTCAACTTCACCCTGAAGTTGAGTTTTTGGTGTTGTGACGTTGCTCGATCTGCCCCCGCATTAGATTAGTCACTCCGCCGTTGATAACCTGAAAAGTGCAAGAGAAATTACAAACATTAGTAAAATTAGACAAAATCCTGAAAATTTCAGTGAAATTAAAAATAAAATCATAACTCTTCAGCCTGGAAGCAGTAATAGCAGGTAAACTTTCCATTGTTATAGATTTTCAAACCGAATTGCTTCACGGGGCGACGCCAGGTGAGGTTTTGCAGGCGCCACATAAACCTTTCAGTTGCGAGCGTGACGTTGACCCTACGGCGTGCGCCTTTGGACAGAACGTCTGCTCGGTGACCGCGGTTCTTTTGCCGTTTGTTTCATTGCGATCAGACCAGTACTTTGGCCGCAAACGGGGAGAAACCGAAAATTTTGGTTGACGACTCGCGCACGACGGAGAACCACACAGGACCATTTTTATTAATTATACTTATATTTTAGGATGTATTCTATCTAGACATGGGCAAAGATTTTTGAGTTTTCACCCCCGCTTGTAGAACCAAGTACACACATATTGGCAATATACTGAAATTTTTACTTACCAAAAAATTAAAAACAGCTGTTTGAACTGTCAACTTCACCCTGAAGTTGAGTTTTTGGTGTTGTGACGTTGCTCGATCTGCCCCCGCATTAGATTAGTCACTCCGCCGTTGATAACCTGAAAAGTGCAAGAGAAATTACAAACATTAGTAAAATTAGACAAAATCCTGAAAATTTCAGTGAAATTAAAAATAAAATCATAACTCTTCAGCCTGGAAGCAGTAATAGCAGGTAAACTTTCCATTGTTATAGATTTTCAAACCGAATTGCTTCACGGGGCGACGCCAGGTGAGGTTTTGCAGGCGCCACATAAACCTTTCAGTTGCGAGCGTGACGTTGACCCTACGGCGTGCGCCTTTGGACAGAACGTCTGCTCGGTGACCGCGGTTCTTTTGCCGTTTGTTTCATTGCGATCAGACCAGTACTTTGGCCGCAAACGGGGAGAAACCGAAAATTTTGGTTGACGACTCGCGCACGACGGAGAACCACACAGGACCATTTTTATTAATTATACTTATATTTTAGGATGTATTCTATCTAGACATGGGCAAAGATTTTTGAGTTTTCACCCCCGCTTGTAGAACCAAGTACACACATATTGGCAATATACTGAAATTTTTACTTACCAAAAAATTAAAAACAGCTGTTTGAACTGTCAACTTCACCCTGAAGTTGAGTTTTTGGTGTTGTGACGTTGCTCGATCTGCCCCCGCATTAGATTAGTCACTCCGCCGTTGATAACCTGAAAAGTGCAAGAGAAATTACAAACATTAGTAAAATTAGACAAAATCCTGAAAATTTCAGTGAAATTAAAAATAAAATCATAACTCTTCAGCCTGGAAGCAGTAATAGCAGGTAAACTTTCCATTGTTATAGATTTTCAAACCGAATTGCTTCACGGGGCGACGCCAGGTGAGGTTTTGCAGGCGCCACATAAACCTTTCAGTTGCGAGCGTGACGTTGACCCTACGGCGTGCGCCTTTGGACAGAACGTCTGCTCGGTGACCGCGGTTCTTTTGCCGTTTGTTTCATTGCGATCAGACCAGTACTTTGGCCGCAAACGGGGAGAAACCGAAAATTTTGGTTGACGACTCGCGCACGACGGAGAACCACACAGGACCATTTTTATTAATTATACTTATATTTTAGGATGTATTCTATCTAGACATGGGCAAAGATTTTTGAGTTTTCACCCCCGCTTGTAGAACCAAGTACACACATATTGGCAATATACTGAAATTTTTACTTACCAAAAAATTAAAAACAGCTGTTTGAACTGTCAACTTCACCCTGAAGTTGAGTTTTTGGTGTTGTGACGTTGCTCGATCTGCCCCCGCATTAGATTAGTCACTCCGCCGTTGATAACCTGAAAAGTGCAAGAGAAATTACAAACATTAGTAAAATTAGACAAAATCCTGAAAATTTCAGTGAAATTAAAAATAAAATCATAACTCTTCAGCCTGGAAGCAGTAATAGCAGGTAAACTTTCCATTGTTATAGATTTTCAAACCGAATTGCTTCACGGGGCGACGCCAGGTGAGGTTTTGCAGGCGCCACATAAACCTTTCAGTTGCGAGCGTGACGTTGACCCTACGGCGTGCGCCTTTGGACAGAACGTCTGCTCGGTGACCGCGGTTCTTTTGCCGTTTGTTTCATTGCGATCAGACCAGTACTTTGGCCGCAAACGGGGAGAAACCGAAAATTTTGGTTGACGACTCGCGCACGACGGAGAACCACACAGGACCATTTTTATTAATTATACTTATATTTTAGGATGTATTCTATCTAGACATGGGCAAAGATTTTTGAGTTTTCACCCCCGCTTGTAGAACCAAGTACACACATATTGGCAATATACTGAAATTTTTACTTACCAAAAAATTAAAAACAGCTGTTTGAACTGTCAACTTCACCCTGAAGTTGAGTTTTTGGTGTTGTGACGTTGCTCGATCTGCCCCCGCATTAGATTAGTCACTCCGCCGTTGATAACCTGAAAAGTGCAAGAGAAATTACAAACATTAGTAAAATTAGACAAAATCCTGAAAATTTCAGTGAAATTAAAAATAAAATCATAACTCTTCAGCCTGGAAGCAGTAATAGCAGGTAAACTTTCCATTGTTATAGATTTTCAAACCGAATTGCTTCACGGGGCGACGCCAGGTGAGGTTTTGCAGGCGCCACATAAACCTTTCAGTTGCGAGCGTGACGTTGACCCTACGGCGTGCGCCTTTGGACAGAACGTCTGCTCGGTGACCGCGGTTCTTTTGCCGTTTGTTTCATTGCGATCAGACCAGTACTTTGGCCGCAAACGGGGAGAAACCGAAAATTTTGGTTGACGACTCGCGCACGACGGAGAACCACACAGGACCATTTTTATTAATTATACTTATATTTTAGGATGTATTCTATCTAGACATGGGCAAAGATTTTTGAGTTTTCACCCCCGCTTGTAGAACCAAGTACACACATATTGGCAATATACTGAAATTTTTACTTACCAAAAAATTAAAAACAGCTGTTTGAACTGTCAACTTCACCCTGAAGTTGAGTTTTTGGTGTTGTGACGTTGCTCGATCTGCCCCCGCATTAGATTAGTCACTCCGCCGTTGATAACCTGAAAAGTGCAAGAGAAATTACAAACATTAGTAAAATTAGACAAAATCCTGAAAATTTCAGTGAAATTAAAAATAAAATCATAACTCTTCAGCCTGGAAGCAGTAATAGCAGGTAAACTTTCCATTGTTATAGATTTTCAAACCGAATTGCTTCACGGGGCGACGCCAGGTGAGGTTTTGCAGGCGCCACATAAACCTTTCAGTTGCGAGCGTGACGTTGACCCTACGGCGTGCGCCTTTGGACAGAACGTCTGCTCGGTGACCGCGGTTCTTTTGCCGTTTGTTTCATTGCGATCAGACCAGTACTTTGGCCGCAAACGGGGAGAAACCGAAAATTTTGGTTGACGACTCGCGCACGACGGAGAACCACACAGGACCATTTTTATTAATTATACTTATATTTTAGGATGTATTCTATCTAGACATGGGCAAAGATTTTTGAGTTTTCACCCCCGCTTGTAGAACCAAGTACACACATATTGGCAATATACTGAAATTTTTACTTACCAAAAAATTAAAAACAGCTGTTTGAACTGTCAACTTCACCCTGAAGTTGAGTTTTTGGTGTTGTGACGTTGCTCGATCTGCCCCCGCATTAGATTAGTCACTCCGCCGTTGATAACCTGAAAAGTGCAAGAGAAATTACAAACATTAGTAAAATTAGACAAAATCCTGAAAATTTCAGTGAAATTAAAAATAAAATCATAACTCTTCAGCCTGGAAGCAGTAATAGCAGGTAAACTTTCCATTGTTATAGATTTTCAAACCGAATTGCTTCACGGGGCGACGCCAGGTGAGGTTTTGCAGGCGCCACATAAACCTTTCAGTTGCGAGCGTGACGTTGACCCTACGGCGTGCGCCTTTGGACAGAACGTCTGCTCGGTGACCGCGGTTCTTTTGCCGTTTGTTTCATTGCGATCAGACCAGTACTTTGGCCGCAAACGGGGAGAAACCGAAAATTTTGGTTGACGACTCGCGCACGACGGAGAACCACACAGGACCATTTTTATTAATTATACTTATATTTTAGGATGTATTCTATCTAGACATGGGCAAAGATTTTTGAGTTTTCACCCCCGCTTGTAGAACCAAGTACACACATATTGGCAATATACTGAAATTTTTACTTACCAAAAAATTAAAAACAGCTGTTTGAACTGTCAACTTCACCCTGAAGTTGAGTTTTTGGTGTTGTGACGTTGCTCGATCTGCCCCCGCATTAGATTAGTCACTCCGCCGTTGATAACCTGAAAAGTGCAAGAGAAATTACAAACATTAGTAAAATTAGACAAAATCCTGAAAATTTCAGTGAAATTAAAAATAAAATCATAACTCTTCAGCCTGGAAGCAGTAATAGCAGGTAAACTTTCCATTGTTATAGATTTTCAAACCGAATTGCTTCACGGGGCGACGCCAGGTGAGGTTTTGCAGGCGCCACATAAACCTTTCAGTTGCGAGCGTGACGTTGACCCTACGGCGTGCGCCTTTGGACAGAACGTCTGCTCGGTGACCGCGGTTCTTTTGCCGTTTGTTTCATTGCGATCAGACCAGTACTTTGGCCGCAAACGGGGAGAAACCGAAAATTTTGGTTGACGACTCGCGCACGACGGAGAACCACACAGGACCATTTTTATTAATTATACTTATATTTTAGGATGTATTCTATCTAGACATGGGCAAAGATTTTTGAGTTTTCACCCCCGCTTGTAGAACCAAGTACACACATATTGGCAATATACTGAAATTTTTACTTACCAAAAAATTAAAAACAGCTGTTTGAACTGTCAACTTCACCCTGAAGTTGAGTTTTTGGTGTTGTGACGTTGCTCGATCTGCCCCCGCATTAGATTAGTCACTCCGCCGTTGATAACCTGAAAAGTGCAAGAGAAATTACAAACATTAGTAAAATTAGACAAAATCCTGAAAATTTCAGTGAAATTAAAAATAAAATCATAACTCTTCAGCCTGGAAGCAGTAATAGCAGGTAAACTTTCCATTGTTATAGATTTTCAAACCGAATTGCTTCACGGGGCGACGCCAGGTGAGGTTTTGCAGGCGCCACATAAACCTTTCAGTTGCGAGCGTGACGTTGACCCTACGGCGTGCGCCTTTGGACAGAACGTCTGCTCGGTGACCGCGGTTCTTTTGCCGTTTGTTTCATTGCGATCAGACCAGTACTTTGGCCGCAAACGGGGAGAAACCGAAAATTTTGGTTGACGACTCGCGCACGACGGAGAACCACACAGGACCATTTTTATTAATTATACTTATATTTTAGGATGTATTCTATCTAGACATGGGCAAAGATTTTTGAGTTTTCACCCCCGCTTGTAGAACCAAGTACACACATATTGGCAATATACTGAAATTTTTACTTACCAAAAAATTAAAAACAGCTGTTTGAACTGTCAACTTCACCCTGAAGTTGAGTTTTTGGTGTTGTGACGTTGCTCGATCTGCCCCCGCATTAGATTAGTCACTCCGCCGTTGATAACCTGAAAAGTGCAAGAGAAATTACAAACATTAGTAAAATTAGACAAAATCCTGAAAATTTCAGTGAAATTAAAAATAAAATCATAACTCTTCAGCCTGGAAGCAGTAATAGCAGGTAAACTTTCCATTGTTATAGATTTTCAAACCGAATTGCTTCACGGGGCGACGCCAGGTGAGGTTTTGCAGGCGCCACATAAACCTTTCAGTTGCGAGCGTGACGTTGACCCTACGGCGTGCGCCTTTGGACAGAACGTCTGCTCGGTGACCGCGGTTCTTTTGCCGTTTGTTTCATTGCGATCAGACCAGTACTTTGGCCGCAAACGGGGAGAAACCGAAAATTTTGGTTGACGACTCGCGCACGACGGAGAACCACACAGGACCATTTTTATTAATTATACTTATATTTTAGGATGTATTCTATCTAGACATGGGCAAAGATTTTTGAGTTTTCACCCCCGCTTGTAGAACCAAGTACACACATATTGGCAATATACTGAAATTTTTACTTACCAAAAAATTAAAAACAGCTGTTTGAACTGTCAACTTCACCCTGAAGTTGAGTTTTTGGTGTTGTGACGTTGCTCGATCTGCCCCCGCATTAGATTAGTCACTCCGCCGTTGATAACCTGAAAAGTGCAAGAGAAATTACAAACATTAGTAAAATTAGACAAAATCCTGAAAATTTCAGTGAAATTAAAAATAAAATCATAACTCTTCAGCCTGGAAGCAGTAATAGCAGGTAAACTTTCCATTGTTATAGATTTTCAAACCGAATTGCTTCACGGGGCGACGCCAGGTGAGGTTTTGCAGGCGCCACATAAACCTTTCAGTTGCGAGCGTGACGTTGACCCTACGGCGTGCGCCTTTGGACAGAACGTCTGCTCGGTGACCGCGGTTCTTTTGCCGTTTGTTTCATTGCGATCAGACCAGTACTTTGGCCGCAAACGGGGAGAAACCGAAAATTTTGGTTGACGACTCGCGCACGACGGAGAACCACACAGGACCATTTTTATTAATTATACTTATATTTTAGGATGTATTCTATCTAGACATGGGCAAAGATTTTTGAGTTTTCACCCCCGCTTGTAGAACCAAGTACACACATATTGGCAATATACTGAAATTTTTACTTACCAAAAAATTAAAAACAGCTGTTTGAACTGTCAACTTCACCCTGAAGTTGAGTTTTTGGTGTTGTGACGTTGCTCGATCTGCCCCCGCATTAGATTAGTCACTCCGCCGTTGATAACCTGAAAAGTGCAAGAGAAATTACAAACATTAGTAAAATTAGACAAAATCCTGAAAATTTCAGTGAAATTAAAAATAAAATCATAACTCTTCAGCCTGGAAGCAGTAATAGCAGGTAAACTTTCCATTGTTATAGATTTTCAAACCGAATTGCTTCACGGGGCGACGCCAGGTGAGGTTTTGCAGGCGCCACATAAACCTTTCAGTTGCGAGCGTGACGTTGACCCTACGGCGTGCGCCTTTGGACAGAACGTCTGCTCGGTGACCGCGGTTCTTTTGCCGTTTGTTTCATTGCGATCAGACCAGTACTTTGGCCGCAAACGGGGAGAAACCGAAAATTTTGGTTGACGACTCGCGCACGACGGAGAACCACACAGGACCATTTTTATTAATTATACTTATATTTTAGGATGTATTCTATCTAGACATGGGCAAAGATTTTTGAGTTTTCACCCCCGCTTGTAGAACCAAGTACACACATATTGGCAATATACTGAAATTTTTACTTACCAAAAAATTAAAAACAGCTGTTTGAACTGTCAACTTCACCCTGAAGTTGAGTTTTTGGTGTTGTGACGTTGCTCGATCTGCCCCCGCATTAGATTAGTCACTCCGTCGTTGATAACCTGAAAAGTGCAAGAGAAATTACAAACATTAGTAAAATTAGACAAAATCCTGAAAATTTCAGTGAAATTAAAAATAAAATCATAACTCTTCAGCCTGGAAGCAGTAATAGCAGGTAAACTTTCCATTGTTATAGATTTTCAAACCGAATTGCTTCACGGGGCGACGCCAGGTGAGGTTTTGCAGGCGCCACATAAACCTTTCAGTTGCGAGCGTGACGTTGACCCTACGGCGTGCGCCTTTGGACAGAACGTCTGCTCGGTGACCGCGGTTCTTTTGCCGTTTGTTTCATTGCGATCAGACCAGTACTTTGGCCGCAAACGGGGAGAAACCGAAAATTTTGGTTGACGACTCGCGCACGACGGAGAACCACACAGGACCATTTTTATTAATTATACTTATATTTTAGGATGTATTCTATCTAGACATGGGCAAAGATTTTTGAGTTTTCACCCCCGCTTGTAGAACCAAGTACACACATATTGGCAATATACTGAAATTTTTACTTACCAAAAAATTAAAAACAGCTGTTTGAACTGTCAACTTCACCCTGAAGTTGAGTTTTTGGTGTTGTGACGTTGCTCGATCTGCCCCCGCATTAGATTAGTCACTCCGCCGTTGATAACCTGAAAAGTGCAAGAGAAATTACAAACATTAGTAAAATTAGACAAAATCCTGAAAATTTCAGTGAAATTAAAAATAAAATCATAACTCTTCAGCCTGGAAGCAGTAATAGCAGGTAAACTTTCCATTGTTATAGATTTTCAAACCGAATTGCTTCACGGGGCGACGCCAGGTGAGGTTTTGCAGGCGCCACATAAACCTTTCAGTTGCGAGCGTGACGTTGACCCTACGGCGTGCGCCTTTGGACAGAACGTCTGCTCGGTGACCGCGGTTCTTTTGCCGTTTGTTTCATTGCGATCAGACCAGTACTTTGGCCGCAAACGGGGAGAAACCGAAAATTTTGGTTGACGACTCGCGCACGACGGAGAACCACACAGGACCATTTTTATTAATTATACTTATATTTTAGGATGTATTCTATCTAGACATGGGCAAAGATTTTTGAGTTTTCACCCCCGCTTGTAGAACCAAGTACACACATATTGGCAATATACTGAAATTTTTACTTACCAAAAAATTAAAAACAGCTGTTTGAACTGTCAACTTCACCCTGAAGTTGAGTTTTTGGTGTTGTGACGTTGCTCGATCTGCCCCCGCATTAGATTAGTCACTCCGCCGTTGATAACCTGAAAAGTGCAAGAGAAATTACAAACATTAGTAAAATTAGACAAAATCCTGAAAATTTCAGTGAAATTAAAAATAAAATCATAACTCTTCAGCCTGGAAGCAGTAATAGCAGGTAAACTTTCCATTGTTATAGATTTTCAAACCGAATTGCTTCACGGGGCGACGCCAGGTGAGGTTTTGCAGGCGCCACATAAACCTTTCAGTTGCGAGCGTGACGTTGACCCTACGGCGTGCGCCTTTGGACAGAACGTCTGCTCGGTGACCGCGGTTCTTTTGCCGTTTGTTTCATTGCGATCAGACCAGTACTTTGGCCGCAAACGGGGAGAAACCGAAAATTTTGGTTGACGACTCGCGCACGACGGAGAACCACACAGGACCATTTTTATTAATTATACTTATATTTTAGGATGTATTCTATCTAGACATGGGCAAAGATTTTTGAGTTTTCACCCCCGCTTGTAGAACCAAGTACACACATATTGGCAATATACTGAAATTTTTACTTACCAAAAAATTAAAAACAGCTGTTTGAACTGTCAACTTCACCCTGAAGTTGAGTTTTTGGTGTTGTGACGTTGCTCGATCTGCCCCCGCATTAGATTAGTCACTCCGCCGTTGATAACCTGAAAAGTGCAAGAGAAATTACAAACATTAGTAAAATTAGACAAAATCCTGAAAATTTCAGTGAAATTAAAAATAAAATCATAACTCTTCAGCCTGGAAGCAGTAATAGCAGGTAAACTTTCCATTGTTATAGATTTTCAAACCGAATTGCTTCACGGGGCGACGCCAGGTGAGGTTTTGCAGGCGCCACATAAACCTTTCAGTTGCGAGCGTGACGTTGACCCTACGGCGTGCGCCTTTGGACAGAACGTCTGCTCGGTGACCGCGGTTCTTTTGCCGTTTGTTTCATTGCGATCAGACCAGTACTTTGGCCGCAAACGGGGAGAAACCGAAAATTTTGGTTGACGACTCGCGCACGACGGAGAACCACACAGGACCATTTTTATTAATTATACTTATATTTTAGGATGTATTCTATCTAGACATGGGCAAAGATTTTTGAGTTTTCACCCCCGCTTGTAGAACCAAGTACACACATATTGGCAATATACTGAAATTTTTACTTACCAAAAAATTAAAAACAGCTGTTTGAACTGTCAACTTCACCCTGAAGTTGAGTTTTTGGTGTTGTGACGTTGCTCGATCTGCCCCCGCATTAGATTAGTCACTCCGCCGTTGATAACCTGAAAAGTGCAAGAGAAATTACAAACATTAGTAAAATTAGACAAAATCCTGAAAATTTCAGTGAAATTAAAAATAAAATCATAACTCTTCAGCCTGGAAGCAGTAATAGCAGGTAAACTTTCCATTGTTATAGATTTTCAAACCGAATTGCTTCACGGGGCGACGCCAGGTGAGGTTTTGCAGGCGCCACATAAACCTTTCAGTTGCGAGCGTGACGTTGACCCTACGGCGTGCGCCTTTGGACAGAACGTCTGCTCGGTGACCGCGGTTCTTTTGCCGTTTGTTTCATTGCGATCAGACCAGTACTTTGGCCGCAAACGGGGAGAAACCGAAAATTTTGGTTGACGACTCGCGCACGACGGAGAACCACACAGGACCATTTTTATTAATTATACTTATATTTTAGGATGTATTCTATCTAGACATGGGCAAAGATTTTTGAGTTTTCACCCCCGCTTGTAGAACCAAGTACACACATATTGGCAATATACTGAAATTTTTACTTACCAAAAAATTAAAAACAGCTGTTTGAACTGTCAACTTCACCCTGAAGTTGAGTTTTTGGTGTTGTGACGTTGCTCGATCTGCCCCCGCATTAGATTAGTCACTCCGCCGTTGATAACCTGAAAAGTGCAAGAGAAATTACAAACATTAGTAAAATTAGACAAAATCCTGAAAATTTCAGTGAAATTAAAAATAAAATCATAACTCTTCAGCCTGGAAGCAGTAATAGCAGGTAAACTTTCCATTGTTATAGATTTTCAAACCGAATTGCTTCACGGGGCGACGCCAGGTGAGGTTTTGCAGGCGCCACATAAACCTTTCAGTTGCGAGCGTGACGTTGACCCTACGGCGTGCGCCTTTGGACAGAACGTCTGCTCGGTGACCGCGGTTCTTTTGCCGTTTGTTTCATTGCGATCAGACCAGTACTTTGGCCGCAAACGGGGAGAAACCGAAAATTTTGGTTGACGACTCGCGCACGACGGAGAACCACACAGGACCATTTTTATTAATTATACTTATATTTTAGGATGTATTCTATCTAGACATGGGCAAAGATTTTTGAGTTTTCACCCCCGCTTGTAGAACCAAGTACACACATATTGGCAATATACTGAAATTTTTACTTACCAAAAAATTAAAAACAGCTGTTTGAACTGTCAACTTCACCCTGAAGTTGAGTTTTTGGTGTTGTGACGTTGCTCGATCTGCCCCCGCATTAGATTAGTCACTCCGCCGTTGATAACCTGAAAAGTGCAAGAGAAATTACAAACATTAGTAAAATTAGACAAAATCCTGAAAATTTCAGTGAAATTAAAAATAAAATCATAACTCTTCAGCCTGGAAGCAGTAATAGCAGGTAAACTTTCCATTGTTATAGATTTTCAAACCGAATTGCTTCACGGGGCGACGCCAGGTGAGGTTTTGCAGGCGCCACATAAACCTTTCAGTTGCGAGCGTGACGTTGACCCTACGGCGTGCGCCTTTGGACAGAACGTCTGCTCGGTGACCGCGGTTCTTTTGCCGTTTGTTTCATTGCGATCAGACCAGTACTTTGGCCGCAAACGGGGAGAAACCGAAAATTTTGGTTGACGACTCGCGCACGACGGAGAACCACACAGGACCATTTTTATTAATTATACTTATATTTTAGGATGTATTCTATCTAGACATGGGCAAAGATTTTTGAGTTTTCACCCCCGCTTGTAGAACCAAGTACACACATATTGGCAATATACTGAAATTTTTACTTACCAAAAAATTAAAAACAGCTGTTTGAACTGTCAACTTCACCCTGAAGTTGAGTTTTTGGTGTTGTGACGTTGCTCGATCTGCCCCCGCATTAGATTAGTCACTCCGCCGTTGATAACCTGAAAAGTGCAAGAGAAATTACAAACATTAGTAAAATTAGACAAAATCCTGAAAATTTCAGTGAAATTAAAAATAAAATCATAACTCTTCAGCCTGGAAGCAGTAATAGCAGGTAAACTTTCCATTGTTATAGATTTTCAAACCGAATTGCTTCACGGGGCGACGCCAGGTGAGGTTTTGCAGGCGCCACATAAACCTTTCAGTTGCGAGCGTGACGTTGACCCTACGGCGTGCGCCTTTGGACAGAACGTCTGCTCGGTGACCGCGGTTCTTTTGCCGTTTGTTTCATTGCGATCAGACCAGTACTTTGGCCGCAAACGGGGAGAAACCGAAAATTTTGGTTGACGACTCGCGCACGACGGAGAACCACACAGGACCATTTTTATTAATTATACTTATATTTTAGGATGTATTCTATCTAGACATGGGCAAAGATTTTTGAGTTTTCACCCCCGCTTGTAGAACCAAGTACACACATATTGGCAATATACTGAAATTTTTACTTACCAAAAAATTAAAAACAGCTGTTTGAACTGTCAACTTCACCCTGAAGTTGAGTTTTTGGTGTTGTGACGTTGCTCGATCTGCCCCCGCATTAGATTAGTCACTCCGCCGTTGATAACCTGAAAAGTGCAAGAGAAATTACAAACATTAGTAAAATTAGACAAAATCCTGAAAATTTCAGTGAAATTAAAAATAAAATCATAACTCTTCAGCCTGGAAGCAGTAATAGCAGGTAAACTTTCCATTGTTATAGATTTTCAAACCGAATTGCTTCACGGGGCGACGCCAGGTGAGGTTTTGCAGGCGCCACATAAACCTTTCAGTTGCGAGCGTGACGTTGACCCTACGGCGTGCGCCTTTGGACAGAACGTCTGCTCGGTGACCGCGGTTCTTTTGCCGTTTGTTTCATTGCGATCAGACCAGTACTTTGGCCGCAAACGGGGAGAAACCGAAAATTTTGGTTGACGACTCGCGCACGACGGAGAACCACACAGGACCATTTTTATTAATTATACTTATATTTTAGGATGTATTCTATCTAGACATGGGCAAAGATTTTTGAGTTTTCACCCCCGCTTGTAGAACCAAGTACACACATATTGGCAATATACTGAAATTTTTACTTACCAAAAAATTAAAAACAGCTGTTTGAACTGTCAACTTCACCCTGAAGTTGAGTTTTTGGTGTTGTGACGTTGCTCGATCTGCCCCCGCATTAGATTAGTCACTCCGCCGTTGATAACCTGAAAAGTGCAAGAGAAATTACAAACATTAGTAAAATTAGACAAAATCCTGAAAATTTCAGTGAAATTAAAAATAAAATCATAACTCTTCAGCCTGGAAGCAGTAATAGCAGGTAAACTTTCCATTGTTATAGATTTTCAAACCGAATTGCTTCACGGGGCGACGCCAGGTGAGGTTTTGCAGGCGCCACATAAACCTTTCAGTTGCGAGCGTGACGTTGACCCTACGGCGTGCGCCTTTGGACAGAACGTCTGCTCGGTGACCGCGGTTCTTTTGCCGTTTGTTTCATTGCGATCAGACCAGTACTTTGGCCGCAAACGGGGAGAAACCGAAAATTTTGGTTGACGACTCGCGCACGACGGAGAACCACACAGGACCATTTTTATTAATTATACTTATATTTTAGGATGTATTCTATCTAGACATGGGCAAAGATTTTTGAGTTTTCACCCCCGCTTGTAGAACCAAGTACACACATATTGGCAATATACTGAAATTTTTACTTACCAAAAAATTAAAAACAGCTGTTTGAACTGTCAACTTCACCCTGAAGTTGAGTTTTTGGTGTTGTGACGTTGCTCGATCTGCCCCCGCATTAGATTAGTCACTCCGCCGTTGATAACCTGAAAAGTGCAAGAGAAATTACAAACATTAGTAAAATTAGACAAAATCCTGAAAATTTCAGTGAAATTAAAAATAAAATCATAACTCTTCAGCCTGGAAGCAGTAATAGCAGGTAAACTTTCCATTGTTATAGATTTTCAAACCGAATTGCTTCACGGGGCGACGCCAGGTGAGGTTTTGCAGGCGCCACATAAACCTTTCAGTTGCGAGCGTGACGTTGACCCTACGGCGTGCGCCTTTGGACAGAACGTCTGCTCGGTGACCGCGGTTCTTTTGCCGTTTGTTTCATTGCGATCAGACCAGTACTTTGGCCGCAAACGGGGAGAAACCGAAAATTTTGGTTGACGACTCGCGCACGACGGAGAACCACACAGGACCATTTTTATTAATTATACTTATATTTTAGGATGTATTCTATCTAGACATGGGCAAAGATTTTTGAGTTTTCACCCCCGCTTGTAGAACCAAGTACACACATATTGGCAATATACTGAAATTTTTACTTACCAAAAAATTAAAAACAGCTGTTTGAACTGTCAACTTCACCCTGAAGTTGAGTTTTTAGTGTTGTGACGTTGCTCGATCTGCCCCCGCATTAGATTAGTCACTCCGCCGTTGATAACCTGAAAAGTGCAAGAGAAATTACAAACATTAGTAAAATTAGACAAAATCCTGAAAATTTCAGTGAAATTAAAAATAAAATCATAACTCTTCAGCCTGGAAGCAGTAATAGCAGGTAAACTTTCCATTGTTATAGATTTTCAAACCGAATTGCTTCACGGGGCGACGCCAGGTGAGGTTTTGCAGGCGCCACATAAACCTTTCAGTTGCGAGCGTGACGTTGACCCTACGGCGTGCGCCTTTGGACAGAACGTCTGCTCGGTGACCGCGGTTCTTTTGCCGTTTGTTTCATTGCGATCAGACCAGTACTTTGGCCGCAAACGGGGAGAAACCGAAAATTTTGGTTGACGACTCGCGCACGACGGAGAACCACACAGGACCATTTTTATTAATTATACTTATATTTTAGGATGTATTCTATCTAGACATGGGCAAAGATTTTTGAGTTTTCACCCCCGCTTGTAGAACCAAGTACACACATATTGGCAATATACTGAAATTTTTACTTACCAAAAAATTAAAAACAGCTGTTTGAACTGTCAACTTCACCCTGAAGTTGAGTTTTTGGTGTTGTGACGTTGCTCGATCTGCCCCCGCATTAGATTAGTCACTCCGCCGTTGATAACCTGAAAAGTGCAAGAGAAATTACAAACATTAGTAAAATTAGACAAAATCCTGAAAATTTCAGTGAAATTAAAAATAAAATCATAACTCTTCAGCCTGGAAGCAGTAATAGCAGGTAAACTTTCCATTGTTATAGATTTTCAAACCGAATTGCTTCACGGGGCGACGCCAGGTGAGGTTTTGCAGGCGCCACATAAACCTTTCAGTTGCGAGCGTGACGTTGACCCTACGGCGTGCGCCTTTGGACAGAACGTCTGCTCGGTGACCGCGGTTCTTTTGCCGTTTGTTTCATTGCGATCAGACCAGTACTTTGGCCGCAAACGGGGAGAAACCGAAAATTTTGGTTGACGACTCGCGCACGACGGAGAACCACACAGGACCATTTTTATTAATTATACTTATATTTTAGGATGTATTCTATCTAGACATGGGCAAAGATTTTTGAGTTTTCACCCCCGCTTGTAGAACCAAGTACACACATATTGGCAATATACTGAAATTTTTACTTACCAAAAAATTAAAAACAGCTGTTTGAACTGTCAACTTCACCCTGAAGTTGAGTTTTTGGTGTTGTGACGTTGCTCGATCTGCCCCCGCATTAGATTAGTCACTCCGCCGTTGATAACCTGAAAAGTGCAAGAGAAATTACAAACATTAGTAAAATTAGACAAAATCCTGAAAATTTCAGTGAAATTAAAAATAAAATCATAACTCTTCAGCCTGGAAGCAGTAATAGCAGGTAAACTTTCCATTGTTATAGATTTTCAAACCGAATTGCTTCACGGGGCGACGCCAGGTGAGGTTTTGCAGGCGCCACATAAACCTTTCAGTTGCGAGCGTGACGTTGACCCTACGGCGTGCGCCTTTGGACAGAACGTCTGCTCGGTGACCGCGGTTCTTTTGCCGTTTGTTTCATTGCGATCAGACCAGTACTTTGGCCGCAAACGGGGAGAAACCGAAAATTTTGGTTGACGACTCGCGCACGACGGAGAACCACACAGGACCATTTTTATTAATTATACTTATATTTTAGGATGTATTCTATCTAGACATGGGCAAAGATTTTTGAGTTTTCACCCCCGCTTGTAGAACCAAGTACACACATATTGGCAATATACTGAAATTTTTACTTACCAAAAAATTAAAAACAGCTGTTTGAACTGTCAACTTCACCCTGAAGTTGAGTTTTTGGTGTTGTGACGTTGCTCGATCTGCCCCCGCATTTGATTAGTCACTCCGCCGTTGATAACCTGAAAAGTGCAAGAGAAATTACAAACATTAGTAAAATTAGACAAAATCCTGAAAATTTCAGTGAAATTAAAAATAAAATCATAACTCTTCAGCCTGGAAGCAGTAATAGCAGGTAAACTTTCCATTGTTATAGATTTTCAAACCGAATTGCTTCACGGGGCGACGCCAGGTGAGGTTTTGCAGGCGCCACATAAACCTTTCAGTTGCGAGCGTGACGTTGACCCTACGGCGTGCGCCTTTGGACAGAACGTCTGCTCGGTGACCGCGGTTCTTTTGCCGTTTGTTTCATTGCGATCAGACCAGTACTTTGGCCGCAAACGGGGAGAAACCGAAAATTTTGGTTGACGACTCGCGCACGACGGAGAACCACACAGGACCATTTTTATTAATTATACTTATATTTTAGGATGTATTCTATCTAGACATGGGCAAAGATTTTTGAGTTTTCACCCCCGCTTGTAGAACCAAGTACACACATATTGGCAATATACTGAAATTTTTACTTACCAAAAAATTAAAAACAGCTGTTTGAACTGTCAACTTCACCCTGAAGTTGAGTTTTTGGTGTTGTGACGTTGCTCGATCTGCCCCCGCATTAGATTAGTCACTCCGCCGTTGATAACCTGAAAAGTGCAAGAGAAATTACAAACATTAGTAAAATTAGACAAAATCCTGAAAATTTCAGTGAAATTAAAAATAAAATCATAACTCTTCAGCCTGGAAGCAGTAATAGCAGGTAAACTTTCCATTGTTATAGATTTTCAAACCGAATTGCTTCACGGGGCGACGCCAGGTGAGGTTTTGCAGGCGCCACATAAACCTTTCAGTTGCGAGCGTGACGTTGACCCTACGGCGTGCGCCTTTGGACAGAACGTCTGCTCGGTGACCGCGGTTCTTTTGCCGTTTGTTTCATTGCGATCAGACCAGTACTTTGGCCGCAAACGGGGAGAAACCGAAAATTTTGGTTGACGACTCGCGCACGACGGAGAACCACACAGGACCATTTTTATTAATTATACTTATATTTTAGGATGTATTCTATCTAGACATGGGCAAAGATTTTTGAGTTTTCACCCCCGCTTGTAGAACCAAGTACACACATATTGGCAATATACTGAAATTTTTACTTACCAAAAAATTAAAAACAGCTGTTTGAACTGTCAACTTCACCCTGAAGTTGAGTTTTTGGTGTTGTGACGTTGCTCGATCTGCCCCCGCATTAGATTAGTCACTCCGCCGTTGATAACCTGAAAAGTGCAAGAGAAATTACAAACATTAGTAAAATTAGACAAAATCCTGAAAATTTCAGTGAAATTAAAAATAAAATCATAACTCTTCAGCCTGGAAGCAGTAATAGCAGGTAAACTTTCCATTGTTATAGATTTTCAAACCGAATTGCTTCACGGGGCGACGCCAGGTGAGGTTTTGCAGGCGCCACATAAACCTTTCAGTTGCGAGCGTGACGTTGACCCTACGGCGTGCGCCTTTGGACAGAACGTCTGCTCGGTGACCGCGGTTCTTTTGCCGTTTGTTTCATTGCGATCAGACCAGTACTTTGGCCGCAAACGGGGAGAAACCGAAAATTTTGGTTGACGACTCGCGCACGACGGAGAACCACACAGGACCATTTTTATTAATTATACTTATATTTTAGGATGTATTCTATCTAGACATGGGCAAAGATTTTTGAGTTTTCACCCCCGCTTGTAGAACCAAGTACACACATATTGGCAATATACTGAAATTTTTACTTACCAAAAAATTAAAAACAGCTGTTTGAACTGTCAACTTCACCCTGAAGTTGAGTTTTTGGTGTTGTGACGTTGCTCGATCTGCCCCCGCATTAGATTAGTCACTCCGCCGTTGATAACCTGAAAAGTGCAAGAGAAATTACAAACATTAGTAAAATTAGACAAAATCCTGAAAATTTCAGTGAAATTAAAAATAAAATCATAACTCTTCAGCCTGGAAGCAGTAATAGCAGGTAAACTTTCCATTGTTATAGATTTTCAAACCGAATTGCTTCACGGGGCGACGCCAGGTGAGGTTTTGCAGGCGCCACATAAACCTTTCAGTTGCGAGCGTGACGTTGACCCTACGGCGTGCGCCTTTGGACAGAACGTCTGCTCGGTGACCGCGGTTCTTTTGCCGTTTGTTTCATTGCGATCAGACCAGTACTTTGGCCGCAAACGGGGAGAAACCGAAAATTTTGGTTGACGACTCGCGCACGACGGAGAACCACACAGGACCATTTTTATTAATTATACTTATATTTTAGGATGTATTCTATCTAGACATGGGCAAAGATTTTTGAGTTTTCACCCCCGCTTGTAGAACCAAGTACACACATATTGGCAATATACTGAAATTTTTACTTACCAAAAAATTAAAAACAGCTGTTTGAACTGTCAACTTCACCCTGAAGTTGAGTTTTTGGTGTTGTGACGTTGCTCGATCTGCCCCCGCATTAGATTAGTCACTCCGCCGTTGATAACCTGAAAAGTGCAAGAGAAATTACAAACATTAGTAAAATTAGACAAAATCCTGAAAATTTCAGTGAAATTAAAAATAAAATCATAACTCTTCAGCCTGGAAGCAGTAATAGCAGGTAAACTTTCCATTGTTATAGATTTTCAAACCGAATTGCTTCACGGGGCGACGCCAGGTGAGGTTTTGCAGGCGCCACATAAACCTTTCAGTTGCGAGCGTGACGTTGACCCTACGGCGTGCGCCTTTGGACAGAACGTCTGCTCGGTGACCGCGGTTCTTTTGCCGTTTGTTTCATTGCGATCAGACCAGTACTTTGGCCGCAAACGGGGAGAAACCGAAAATTTTGGTTGACGACTCGCGCACGACGGAGAACCACACAGGACCATTTTTATTAATTATACTTATATTTTAGGATGTATTCTATCTAGACATGGGCAAAGATTTTTGAGTTTTCACCCCCGCTTGTAGAACCAAGTACACACATATTGGCAATATACTGAAATTTTTACTTACCAAAAAATTAAAAACAGCTGTTTGAACTGTCAACTTCACCCTGAAGTTGAGTTTTTGGTGTTGTGACGTTGCTCGATCTGCCCCCGCATTAGATTAGTCACTCCGCCGTTGATAACCTGAAAAGTGCAAGAGAAATTACAAACATTAGTAAAATTAGACAAAATCCTGAAAATTTCAGTGAAATTAAAAATAAAATCATAACTCTTCAGCCTGGAAGCAGTAATAGCAGGTAAACTTTCCATTGTTATAGATTTTCAAACCGAATTGCTTCACGGGGCGACGCCAGGTGAGGTTTTGCAGGCGCCACATAAACCTTTCAGTTGCGAGCGTGACGTTGACCCTACGGCGTGCGCCTTTGGACAGAACGTCTGCTCGGTGACCGCGGTTCTTTTGCCGTTTGTTTCATTGCGATCAGACCAGTACTTTGGCCGCAAACGGGGAGAAACCGAAAATTTTGGTTGACGACTCGCGCACGACGGAGAACCACACAGGACCATTTTTATTAATTATACTTATATTTTAGGATGTATTCTATCTAGACATGGGCAAAGATTTTTGAGTTTTCACCCCCGCTTGTAGAACCAAGTACACACATATTGGCAATATACTGAAATTTTTACTTACCAAAAAATTAAAAACAGCTGTTTGAACTGTCAACTTCACCCTGAAGTTGAGTTTTTGGTGTTGTGACGTTGCTCGATCTGCCCCCGCATTAGATTAGTCACTCCGCCGTTGATAACCTGAAAAGTGCAAGAGAAATTACAAACATTAGTAAAATTAGACAAAATCCTGAAAATTTCAGTGAAATTAAAAATAAAATCATAACTCTTCAGCCTGGAAGCAGTAATAGCAGGTAAACTTTCCATTGTTATAGATTTTCAAACCGAATTGCTTCACGGGGCGACGCCAGGTGAGGTTTTGCAGGCGCCACATAAACCTTTCAGTTGCGAGCGTGACGTTGACCCTACGGCGTGCGCCTTTGGACAGAACGTCTGCTCGGTGACCGCGGTTCTTTTGCCGTTTGTTTCATTGCGATCAGACCAGTACTTTGGCCGCAAACGGGGAGAAACCGAAAATTTTGGTTGACGACTCGCGCACGACGGAGAACCACACAGGACCATTTTTATTAATTATACTTATATTTTAGGATGTATTCTATCTAGACATGGGCAAAGATTTTTGAGTTTTCACCCCCGCTTGTAGAACCAAGTACACACATATTGGCAATATACTGAAATTTTTACTTACCAAAAAATTAAAAACAGCTGTTTGAACTGTCAACTTCACCCTGAAGTTGAGTTTTTGGTGTTGTGACGTTGCTCGATCTGCCCCCGCATTAGATTAGTCACTCCGCCGTTGATAACCTGAAAAGTGCAAGAGAAATTACAAACATTAGTAAAATTAGACAAAATCCTGAAAATTTCAGTGAAATTAAAAATAAAATCATAACTCTTCAGCCTGGAAGCAGTAATAGCAGGTAAACTTTCCATTGTTATAGATTTTCAAACCGAATTGCTTCACGGGGCGACGCCAGGTGAGGTTTTGCAGGCGCCACATAAACCTTTCAGTTGCGAGCGTGACGTTGACCCTACGGCGTGCGCCTTTGGACAGAACGTCTGCTCGGTGACCGCGGTTCTTTTGCCGTTTGTTTCATTGCGATCAGACCAGTACTTTGGCCGCAAACGGGGAGAAACCGAAAATTTTGGTTGACGACTCGCGCACGACGGAGAACCACACAGGACCATTTTTATTAATTATACTTATATTTTAGGATGTATTCTATCTAGACATGGGCAAAGATTTTTGAGTTTTCACCCCCGCTTGTAGAACCAAGTACACACATATTGGCAATATACTGAAATTTTTACTTACCAAAAAATTAAAAACAGCTGTTTGAACTGTCAACTTCACCCTGAAGTTGAGTTTTTGGTGTTGTGACGTTGCTCGATCTGCCCCCGCATTAGATTAGTCACTCCGCCGTTGATAACCTGAAAAGTGCAAGAGAAATTACAAACATTAGTAAAATTAGACAAAATCCTGAAAATTTCAGTGAAATTAAAAATAAAATCATAACTCTTCAGCCTGGAAGCAGTAATAGCAGGTAAACTTTCCATTGTTATAGATTTTCAAACCGAATTGCTTCACGGGGCGACGCCAGGTGAGGTTTTGCAGGCGCCACATAAACCTTTCAGTTGCGAGCGTGACGTTGACCCTACGGCGTGCGCCTTTGGACAGAACGTCTGCTCGGTGACCGCGGTTCTTTTGCCGTTTGTTTCATTGCGATCAGACCAGTACTTTGGCCGCAAACGGGGAGAAACCGAAAATTTTGGTTGACGACTCGCGCACGACGGAGAACCACACAGGACCATTTTTATTAATTATACTTATATTTTAGGATGTATTCTATCTAGACATGGGCAAAGATTTTTGAGTTTTCACACCCCGCTTGTAGAACCAAGTACACACATATTGGCAATATACTGAAATTTTTACTTACCAAAAAATTAAAAACAGCTGTTTGAACTGTCAACTTCACCCTGAAGTTGAGTTTTTGGTGTTGTGACGTTGCTCGATCTGCCCCCGCATTAGATTAGTCACTCCGCCGTTGATAACCTGAAAAGTGCAAGAGAAATTACAAACATTAGTAAAATTAGACAAAATCCTGAAAATTTCAGTGAAATTAAAAATAAAATCATAACTCTTCAGCCTGGAAGCAGTAATAGCAGGTAAACTTTCCATTGTTATAGATTTTCAAACCGAATTGCTTCACGGGGCGACGCCAGGTGAGGTTTTGCAGGCGCCACATAAACCTTTCAGTTGCGAGCGTGACGTTGACCCTACGGCGTGCGCCTTTGGACAGAACGTCTGCTCGGTGACCGCGGTTCTTTTGCCGTTTGTTTCATTGCGATCAGACCAGTACTTTGGCCGCAAACGGGGAGAAACCGAAAATTTTGGTTGACGACTCGCGCACGACGGAGAACCACACAGGACCATTTTTATTAATTATACTTATATTTTAGGATGTATTCTATCTAGACATGGGCAAAGATTTTTGAGTTTTCACCCCCGCTTGTAGAACCAAGTACACACATATTGGCAATATACTGAAATTTTTACTTACCAAAAAATTAAAAACAGCTGTTTGAACTGTCAACTTCACCCTGAAGTTGAGTTTTTGGTGTTGTGACGTTGCTCGATCTGCCCCCGCATTAGATTAGTCACTCCGCCGTTGATAACCTGAAAAGTGCAAGAGAAATTACAAACATTAGTAAAATTAGACAAAATCCTGAAAATTTCAGTGAAATTAAAAATAAAATCATAACTCTTCAGCCTGGAAGCAGTAATAGCAGGTAAACTTTCCATTGTTATAGATTTTCAAACCGAATTGCTTCACGGGGCGACGCCAGGTGAGGTTTTGCAGGCGCCACATAAACCTTTCAGTTGCGAGCGTGACGTTGACCCTACGGCGTGCGCCTTTGGACAGAACGTCTGCTCGGTGACCGCGGTTCTTTTGCCGTTTGTTTCATTGCGATCAGACCAGTACTTTGGCCGCAAACGGGGAGAAACCGAAAATTTTGGTTGACGACTCGCGCACGACGGAGAACCACACAGGACCATTTTTATTAATTATACTTATATTTTAGGATGTATTCTATCTAGACATGGGCAAAGATTTTTGAGTTTTCACCCCCGCTTGTAGAACCAAGTACACACATATTGGCAATATACTGAAATTTTTACTTACCAAAAAATTAAAAACAGCTGTTTGAACTGTCAACTTCACCCTGAAGTTGAGTTTTTGGTGTTGTGACGTTGCTCGATCTGCCCCCGCATTAGATTAGTCACTCCGCCGTTGATAACCTGAAAAGTGCAAGAGAAATTACAAACATTAGTAAAATTAGACAAAATCCTGAAAATTTCAGTGAAATTAAAAATAAAATCATAACTCTTCAGCCTGGAAGCAGTAATAGCAGGTAAACTTTCCATTGTTATAGATTTTCAAACCGAATTGCTTCACGGGGCGACGCCAGGTGAGGTTTTGCAGGCGCCACATAAACCTTTCAGTTGCGAGCGTGACGTTGACCCTACGGCGTGCGCCTTTGGACAGAACGTCTGCTCGGTGACCGCGGTTCTTTTGCCGTTTGTTTCATTGCGATCAGACCAGTACTTTGGCCGCAAACGGGGAGAAACCGAAAATTTTGGTTGACGACTCGCGCACGACGGAGAACCACACAGGACCATTTTTATTAATTATACTTATATTTTAGGATGTATTCTATCTAGACATGGGCAAAGATTTTTGAGTTTTCACCCCCGCTTGTAGAACCAAGTACACACATATTGGCAATATACTGAAATTTTTACTTACCAAAAAATTAAAAACAGCTGTTTGAACTGTCAACTTCACCCTGAAGTTGAGTTTTTGGTGTTGTGACGTTGCTCGATCTGCCCCCGCATTAGATTAGTCACTCCGCCGTTGATAACCTGAAAAGTGCAAGAGAAATTACAAACATTAGTAAAATTAGACAAAATCCTGAAAATTTCAGTGAAATTAAAAATAAAATCATAACTCTTCAGCCTGGAAGCAGTAATAGCAGGTAAACTTTCCATTGTTATAGATTTTCAAACCGAATTGCTTCACGGGGCGACGCCAGGTGAGGTTTTGCAGGCGCCACATAAACCTTTCAGTTGCGAGCGTGACGTTGACCCTACGGCGTGCGCCTTTGGACAGAACGTCTGCTCGGTGACCGCGGTTCTTTTGCCGTTTGTTTCATTGCGATCAGACCAGTACTTTGGCCGCAAACGGGGAGAAACCGAAAATTTTGGTTGACGACTCGCGCACGACGGAGAACCACACAGGACCATTTTTATTAATTATACTTATATTTTAGGATGTATTCTATCTAGACATGGGCAAAGATTTTTGAGTTTTCACCCCCGCTTGTAGAACCAAGTACACACATATTGGCAATATACTGAAATTTTTACTTACCAAAAAATTAAAAACAGCTGTTTGAACTGTCAACTTCACCCTGAAGTTGAGTTTTTGGTGTTGTGACGTTGCTCGATCTGCCCCCGCATTAGATTAGTCACTCCGCCGTTGATAACCTGAAAAGTGCAAGAGAAATTACAAACATTAGTAAAATTAGACAAAATCCTGAAAATTTCAGTGAAATTAAAAATAAAATCATAACTCTTCAGCCTGGAAGCAGTAATAGCAGGTAAACTTTCCATTGTTATAGATTTTCAAACCGAATTGCTTCACGGGGCGACGCCAGGTGAGGTTTTGCAGGCGCCACATAAACCTTTCAGTTGCGAGCGTGACGTTGACCCTACGGCGTGCGCCTTTGGACAGAACGTCTGCTCGGTGACCGCGGTTCTTTTGCCGTTTGTTTCATTGCGATCAGACCAGTACTTTGGCCGCAAACGGGGAGAAACCGAAAATTTTGGTTGACGACTCGCGCACGACGGAGAACCACACAGGACCATTTTTATTAATTATACTTATATTTTAGGATGTATTCTATCTAGACATGGGCAAAGATTTTTGAGTTTTCACCCCCGCTTGTAGAACCAAGTACACACATATTGGCAATATACTGAAATTTTTACTTACCAAAAAATTAAAAACAGCTGTTTGAACTGTCAACTTCACCCTGAAGTTGAGTTTTTGGTGTTGTGACGTTGCTCGATCTGCCCCCGCATTAGATTAGTCACTCCGCCGTTGATAACCTGAAAAGTGCAAGAGAAATTACAAACATTAGTAAAATTAGACAAAATCCTGAAAATTTCAGTGAAATTAAAAATAAAATCATAACTCTTCAGCCTGGAAGCAGTAATAGCAGGTAAACTTTCCATTGTTATAGATTTTCAAACCGAATTGCTTCACGGGGCGACGCCAGGTGAGGTTTTGCAGGCGCCACATAAACCTTTCAGTTGCGAGCGTGACGTTGACCCTACGGCGTGCGCCTTTGGACAGAACGTCTGCTCGGTGACCGCGGTTCTTTTGCCGTTTGTTTCATTGCGATCAGACCAGTACTTTGGCCGCAAACGGGGAGAAACCGAAAATTTTGGTTGACGACTCGCGCACGACGGAGAACCACACAGGACCATTTTTATTAATTATACTTATATTTTAGGATGTATTCTATCTAGACATGGGCAAAGATTTTTGAGTTTTCACCCCCGCTTGTAGAACCAAGTACACACATATTGGCAATATACTGAAATTTTTACTTACCAAAAAATTAAAAACAGCTGTTTGAACTGTCAACTTCACCCTGAAGTTGAGTTTTTGGTGTTGTGACGTTGCTCGATCTGCCCCCGCATTAGATTAGTCACTCCGCCGTTGATAACCTGAAAAGTGCAAGAGAAATTACAAACATTAGTAAAATTAGACAAAATCCTGAAAATTTCAGTGAAATTAAAAATAAAATCATAACTCTTCAGCCTGGAAGCAGTAATAGCAGGTAAACTTTCCATTGTTATAGATTTTCAAACCGAATTGCTTCACGGGGCGACGCCAGGTGAGGTTTTGCAGGCGCCACATAAACCTTTCAGTTGCGAGCGTGACGTTGACCCTACGGCGTGCGCCTTTGGACAGAACGTCTGCTCGGTGACCGCGGTTCTTTTGCCGTTTGTTTCATTGCGATCAGACCAGTACTTTGGCCGCAAACGGGGAGAAACCGAAAATTTTGGTTGACGACTCGCGCACGACGGAGAACCACACAGGACCATTTTTATTAATTATACTTATATTTTAGGATGTATTCTATCTAGACATGGGCAAAGATTTTTGAGTTTTCACCCCCGCTTGTAGAACCAAGTACACACATATTGGCAATATACTGAAATTTTTACTTACCAAAAAATTAAAAACAGCTGTTTGAACTGTCAACTTCACCCTGAAGTTGAGTTTTTGGTGTTGTGACGTTGCTCGATCTGCCCCCGCATTAGATTAGTCACTCCGCCGTTGATAACCTGAAAAGTGCAAGAGAAATTACAAACATTAGTAAAATTAGACAAAATCCTGAAAATTTCAGTGAAATTAAAAATAAAATCATAACTCTTCAGCCTGGAAGCAGTAATAGCAGGTAAACTTTCCATTGTTATAGATTTTCAAACCGAATTGCTTCACGGGGCGACGCCAGGTGAGGTTTTGCAGGCGCCACATAAACCTTTCAGTTGCGAGCGTGACGTTGACCCTACGGCGTGCGCCTTTGGACAGAACGTCTGCTCGGTGACCGCGGTTCTTTTGCCGTTTGTTTCATTGCGATCAGACCAGTACTTTGGCCGCAAACGGGGAGAAACCGAAAATTTTGGTTGACGACTCGCGCACGACGGAGAACCACACAGGACCATTTTTATTAATTATACTTATATTTTAGGATGTATTCTATCTAGACATGGGCAAAGATTTTTGAGTTTTCACCCCCGCTTGTAGAACCAAGTACACACATATTGGCAATATACTGAAATTTTTACTTACCAAAAAATTAAAAACAGCTGTTTGAACTGTCAACTTCACCCTGAAGTTGAGTTTTTGGTGTTGTGACGTTGCTCGATCTGCCCCCGCATTAGATTAGTCACTCCGCCGTTGATAACCTGAAAAGTGCAAGAGAAATTACAAACATTAGTAAAATTAGACAAAATCCTGAAAATTTCAGTGAAATTAAAAATAAAATCATAACTCTTCAGCCTGGAAGCAGTAATAGCAGGTAAACTTTCCATTGTTATAGATTTTCAAACCGAATTGCTTCACGGGGCGACGCCAGGTGAGGTTTTGCAGGCGCCACATAAACCTTTCAGTTGCGAGCGTGACGTTGACCCTACGGCGTGCGCCTTTGGACAGAACGTCTGCTCGGTGACCGCGGTTCTTTTGCCGTTTGTTTCATTGCGATCAGACCAGTACTTTGGCCGCAAACGGGGAGAAACCGAAAATTTTGGTTGACGACTCGCGCACGACGGAGAACCACACAGGACCATTTTTATTAATTATACTTATATTTTAGGATGTATTCTATCTAGACATGGGCAAAGATTTTTGAGTTTTCACCCCCGCTTGTAGAACCAAGTACACACATATTGGCAATATACTGAAATTTTTACTTACCAAAAAATTAAAAACAGCTGTTTGAACTGTCAACTTCACCCTGAAGTTGAGTTTTTGGTGTTGTGACGTTGCTCGATCTGCCCCCGCATTAGATTAGTCACTCCGCCGTTGATAACCTGAAAAGTGCAAGAGAAATTACAAACATTAGTAAAATTAGACAAAATCCTGAAAATTTCAGTGAAATTAAAAATAAAATCATAACTCTTCAGCCTGGAAGCAGTAATAGCAGGTAAACTTTCCATTGTTATAGATTTTCAAACCGAATTGCTTCACGGGGCGACGCCAGGTGAGGTTTTGCAGGCGCCACATAAACCTTTCAGTTGCGAGCGTGACGTTGACCCTACGGCGTGCGCCTTTGGACAGAACGTCTGCTCGGTGACCGCGGTTCTTTTGCCGTTTGTTTCATTGCGATCAGACCAGTACTTTGGCCGCAAACGGGGAGAAACCGAAAATTTTGGTTGACGACTCGCGCACGACGGAGAACCACACAGGACCATTTTTATTAATTATACTTATATTTTAGGATGTATTCTATCTAGACATGGGCAAAGATTTTTGAGTTTTCACCCCCGCTTGTAGAACCAAGTACACACATATTGGCAATATACTGAAATTTTTACTTACCAAAAAATTAAAAACAGCTGTTTGAACTGTCAACTTCACCCTGAAGTTGAGTTTTTGGTGTTGTGACGTTGCTCGATCTGCCCCCGCATTAGATTAGTCACTCCGCCGTTGATAACCTGAAAAGTGCAAGAGAAATTACAAACATTAGTAAAATTAGACAAAATCCTGAAAATTTCAGTGAAATTAAAAATAAAATCATAACTCTTCAGCCTGGAAGCAGTAATAGCAGGTAAACTTTCCATTGTTATAGATTTTCAAACCGAATTGCTTCACGGGGCGACGCCAGGTGAGGTTTTGCAGGCGCCACATAAACCTTTCAGTTGCGAGCGTGACGTTGACCCTACGGCGTGCGCCTTTGGACAGAACGTCTGCTCGGTGACCGCGGTTCTTTTGCCGTTTGTTTCATTGCGATCAGACCAGTACTTTGGCCGCAAACGGGGAGAAACCGAAAATTTTGGTTGACGACTCGCGCACGACGGAGAACCACACAGGACCATTTTTATTAATTATACTTATATTTTAGGATGTATTCTATCTAGACATGGGCAAAGATTTTTGAGTTTTCACCCCCGCTTGTAGAACCAAGTACACACATATTGGCAATATACTGAAATTTTTACTTACCAAAAAATTAAAAACAGCTGTTTGAACTGTCAACTTCACCCTGAAGTTGAGTTTTTGGTGTTGTGACGTTGCTCGATCTGCCCCCGCATTAGATTAGTCACTCCGCCGTTGATAACCTGAAAAGTGCAAGAGAAATTACAAACATTAGTAAAATTAGACAAAATCCTGAAAATTTCAGTGAAATTAAAAATAAAATCATAACTCTTCAGCCTGGAAGCAGTAATAGCAGGTAAACTTTCCATTGTTATAGATTTTCAAACCGAATTGCTTCACGGGGCGACGCCAGGTGAGGTTTTGCAGGCGCCACATAAACCTTTCAGTTGCGAGCGTGACGTTGACCCTACGGCGTGCGCCTTTGGACAGAACGTCTGCTCGGTGACCGCGGTTCTTTTGCCGTTTGTTTCATTGCGATCAGACCAGTACTTTGGCCGCAAACGGGGAGAAACCGAAAATTTTGGTTGACGACTCGCGCACGACGGAGAACCACACAGGACCATTTTTATTAATTATACTTATATTTTAGGATGTATTCTATCTAGACATGGGCAAAGATTTTTGAGTTTTCACCCCCGCTTGTAGAACCAAGTACACACATATTGGCAATATACTGAAATTTTTACTTACCAAAAAATTAAAAACAGCTGTTTGAACTGTCAACTTCACCCTGAAGTTGAGTTTTTGGTGTTGTGACGTTGCTCGATCTGCCCCCGCATTAGATTAGTCACTCCGCCGTTGATAACCTGAAAAGTGCAAGAGAAATTACAAACATTAGTAAAATTAGACAAAATCCTGAAAATTTCAGTGAAATTAAAAATAAAATCATAACTCTTCAGCCTGGAAGCAGTAATAGCAGGTAAACTTTCCATTGTTATAGATTTTCAAACCGAATTGCTTCACGGGGCGACGCCAGGTGAGGTTTTGCAGGCGCCACATAAACCTTTCAGTTGCGAGCGTGACGTTGACCCTACGGCGTGCGCCTTTGGACAGAACGTCTGCTCGGTGACCGCGGTTCTTTTGCCGTTTGTTTCATTGCGATCAGACCAGTACTTTGGCCGCAAACGGGGAGAAACCGAAAATTTTGGTTGACGACTCGCGCACGACGGAGAACCACACAGGACCATTTTTATTAATTATACTTATATTTTAGGATGTATTCTATCTAGACATGGGCAAAGATTTTTGAGTTTTCACCCCCGCTTGTAGAACCAAGTACACACATATTGGCAATATACTGAAATTTTTACTTACCAAAAAATTAAAAACAGCTGTTTGAACTGTCAACTTCACCCTGAAGTTGAGTTTTTGGTGTTGTGACGTTGCTCGATCTGCCCCCGCATTAGATTAGTCACTCCGCCGTTGATAACCTGAAAAGTGCAAGAGAAATTACAAACATTAGTAAAATTAGACAAAATCCTGAAAATTTCAGTGAAATTAAAAATAAAATCATAACTCTTCAGCCTGGAAGCAGTAATAGCAGGTAAACTTTCCATTGTTATAGATTTTCAAACCGAATTGCTTCACGGGGCGACGCCAGGTGAGGTTTTGCAGGCGCCACATAAACCTTTCAGTTGCGAGCGTGACGTTGACCCTACGGCGTGCGCCTTTGGACAGAACGTCTGCTCGGTGACCGCGGTTCTTTTGCCGTTTGTTTCATTGCGATCAGACCAGTACTTTGGCCGCAAACGGGGAGAAACCGAAAATTTTGGTTGACGACTCGCGCACGACGGAGAACCACACAGGACCATTTTTATTAATTATACTTATATTTTAGGATGTATTCTATCTAGACATGGGCAAAGATTTTTGAGTTTTCACCCCCGCTTGTAGAACCAAGTACACACATATTGGCAATATACTGAAATTTTTACTTACCAAAAAATTAAAAACAGCTGTTTGAACTGTCAACTTCACCCTGAAGTTGAGTTTTTGGTGTTGTGACGTTGCTCGATCTGCCCCCGCATTAGATTAGTCACTCCGCCGTTGATAACCTGAAAAGTGCAAGAGAAATTACAAACATTAGTAAAATTAGACAAAATCCTGAAAATTTCAGTGAAATTAAAAATAAAATCATAACTCTTCAGCCTGGAAGCAGTAATAGCAGGTAAACTTTCCATTGTTATAGATTTTCAAACCGAATTGCTTCACGGGGCGACGCCAGGTGAGGTTTTGCAGGCGCCACATAAACCTTTCAGTTGCGAGCGTGACGTTGACCCTACGGCGTGCGCCTTTGGACAGAACGTCTGCTCGGTGACCGCGGTTCTTTTGCCGTTTGTTTCATTGCGATCAGACCAGTACTTTGGCCGCAAACGGGGAGAAACCGAAAATTTTGGTTGACGACTCGCGCACGACGGAGAACCACACAGGACCATTTTTATTAATTATACTTATATTTTAGGATGTATTCTATCTAGACATGGGCAAAGATTTTTGAGTTTTCACCCCCGCTTGTAGAACCAAGTACACACATATTGGCAATATACTGAAATTTTTACTTACCAAAAAATTAAAAACAGCTGTTTGAACTGTCAACTTCACCCTGAAGTTGAGTTTTTGGTGTTGTGACGTTGCTCGATCTGCCCCCGCATTAGATTAGTCACTCCGCCGTTGATAACCTGAAAAGTGCAAGAGAAATTACAAACATTAGTAAAATTAGACAAAATCCTGAAAATTTCAGTGAAATTAAAAATAAAATCATAACTCTTCAGCCTGGAAGCAGTAATAGCAGGTAAACTTTCCATTGTTATAGATTTTCAAACCGAATTGCTTCACGGGGCGACGCCAGGTGAGGTTTTGCAGGCGCCACATAAACCTTTCAGTTGCGAGCGTGACGTTGACCCTACGGCGTGCGCCTTTGGACAGAACGTCTGCTCGGTGACCGCGGTTCTTTTGCCGTTTGTTTCATTGCGATCAGACCAGTACTTTGGCCGCAAACGGGGAGAAACCGAAAATTTTGGTTGACGACTCGCGCACGACGGAGAACCACACAGGACCATTTTTATTAATTATACTTATATTTTAGGATGTATTCTATCTAGACATGGGCAAAGATTTTTGAGTTTTCACCCCCGCTTGTAGAACCAAGTACACACATATTGGCAATATACTGAAATTTTTACTTACCAAAAAATTAAAAACAGCTGTTTGAACTGTCAACTTTCACCCTGAAGTTGAGTTTTTGGTGTTGTGACGTTGCTCGATCTGCCCCCGCATTAGATTAGTCACTCCGCCGTTGATAACCTGAAAAGTGCAAGAGAAATTACAAACATTAGTAAAATTAGACAAAATCCTGAAAATTTCAGTGAAATTAAAAATAAAATCATAACTCTTCAGCCTGGAAGCAGTAATAGCAGGTAAACTTTCCATTGTTATAGATTTTCAAACCGAATTGCTTCACGGGGCGACGCCAGGTGAGGTTTTGCAGGCGCCACATAAACCTTTCAGTTGCGAGCGTGACGTTGACCCTACGGCGTGCGCCTTTGGACAGAACGTCTGCTCGGTGACCGCGGTTCTTTTGCCGTTTGTTTCATTGCGATCAGACCAGTACTTTGGCCGCAAACGGGGAGAAACCGAAAATTTTGGTTGACGACTCGCGCACGACGGAGAACCACACAGGACCATTTTTATTAATTATACTTATATTTTAGGATGTATTCTATCTAGACATGGGCAAAGATTTTTGAGTTTTCACCCCCGCTTGTAGAACCAAGTACACACATATTGGCAATATACTGAAATTTTTACTTACCAAAAAATTAAAAACAGCTGTTTGAACTGTCAACTTCACCCTGAAGTTGAGTTTTTGGTGTTGTGACGTTGCTCGATCTGCCCCCGCATTAGATTAGTCACTCCGCCGTTGATAACCTGAAAAGTGCAAGAGAAATTACAAACATTAGTAAAATTAGACAAAATCCTGAAAATTTCAGTGAAATTAAAAATAAAATCATAACTCTTCAGCCTGGAAGCAGTAATAGCAGGTAAACTTTCCATTGTTATAGATTTTCAAACCGAATTGCTTCACGGGGCGACGCCAGGTGAGGTTTTGCAGGCGCCACATAAACCTTTCAGTTGCGAGCGTGACGTTGACCCTACGGCGTGCGCCTTTGGACAGAACGTCTGCTCGGTGACCGCGGTTCTTTTGCCGTTTGTTTCATTGCGATCAGACCAGTACTTTGGCCGCAAACGGGGAGAAACCGAAAATTTTGGTTGACGACTCGCGCACGACGGAGAACCACACAGGACCATTTTTATTAATTATACTTATATTTTAGGATGTATTCTATCTAGACATGGGCAAAGATTTTTGAGTTTTCACCCCCGCTTGTAGAACCAAGTACACACATATTGGCAATATACTGAAATTTTTACTTACCAAAAAATTAAAAACAGCTGTTTGAACTGTCAACTTCACCCTGAAGTTGAGTTTTTGGTGTTGTGACGTTGCTCGATCTGCCCCCGCATTAGATTAGTCACTCCGCCGTTGATAACCTGAAAAGTGCAAGAGAAATTACAAACATTAGTAAAATTAGACAAAATCCTGAAAATTTCAGTGAAATTAAAAATAAAATCATAACTCTTCAGCCTGGAAGCAGTAATAGCAGGTAAACTTTCCATTGTTATAGATTTTCAAACCGAATTGCTTCACGGGGCGACGCCAGGTGAGGTTTTGCAGGCGCCACATAAACCTTTCAGTTGCGAGCGTGACGTTGACCCTACGGCGTGCGCCTTTGGACAGAACGTCTGCTCGGTGACCGCGGTTCTTTTGCCGTTTGTTTCATTGCGATCAGACCAGTACTTTGGCCGCAAACGGGGAGAAACCGAAAATTTTGGTTGACGACTCGCGCACGACGGAGAACCACACAGGACCATTTTTATTAATTATACTTATATTTTAGGATGTATTCTATCTAGACATGGGCAAAGATTTTTGAGTTTTCACCCCCGCTTGTAGAACCAAGTACACACATATTGGCAATATACTGAAATTTTTACTTACCAAAAAATTAAAAACAGCTGTTTGAACTGTCAACTTCACCCTGAAGTTGAGTTTTTGGTGTTGTGACGTTGCTCGATCTGCCCCCGCATTAGATTAGTCACTCCGCCGTTGATAACCTGAAAAGTGCAAGAGAAATTACAAACATTAGTAAAATTAGACAAAATCCTGAAAATTTCAGTGAAATTAAAAATAAAATCATAACTCTTCAGCCTGGAAGCAGTAATAGCAGGTAAACTTTCCATTGTTATAGATTTTCAAACCGAATTGCTTCACGGGGCGACGCCAGGTGAGGTTTTGCAGGCGCCACATAAACCTTTCAGTTGCGAGCGTGACGTTGACCCTACGGCGTGCGCCTTTGGACAGAACGTCTGCTCGGTGACCGCGGTTCTTTTGCCGTTTGTTTCATTGCGATCAGACCAGTACTTTGGCCGCAAACGGGGAGAAACCGAAAATTTTGGTTGACGACTCGCGCACGACGGAGAACCACACAGGACCATTTTTATTAATTATACTTATATTTTAGGATGTATTCTATCTAGACATGGGCAAAGATTTTTGAGTTTTCACCCCCGCTTGTAGAACCAAGTACACACATATTGGCAATATACTGAAATTTTTACTTACCAAAAAATTAAAAACAGCTGTTTGAACTGTCAACTTCACCCTGAAGTTGAGTTTTTGGTGTTGTGACGTTGCTCGATCTGCCCCCGCATTAGATTAGTCACTCCGCCGTTGATAACCTGAAAAGTGCAAGAGAAATTACAAACATTAGTAAAATTAGACAAAATCCTGAAAATTTCAGTGAAATTAAAAATAAAATCATAACTCTTCAGCCTGGAAGCAGTAATAGCAGGTAAACTTTCCATTGTTATAGATTTTCAAACCGAATTGCTTCACGGGGCGACGCCAGGTGAGGTTTTGCAGGCGCCACATAAACCTTTCAGTTGCGAGCGTGACGTTGACCCTACGGCGTGCGCCTTTGGACAGAACGTCTGCTCGGTGACCGCGGTTCTTTTGCCGTTTGTTTCATTGCGATCAGACCAGTACTTTGGCCGCAAACGGGGAGAAACCGAAAATTTTGGTTGACGACTCGCGCACGACGGAGAACCACACAGGACCATTTTTATTAATTATACTTATATTTTAGGATGTATTCTATCTAGACATGGGCAAAGATTTTTGAGTTTTCACCCCCGCTTGTAGAACCAAGTACACACATATTGGCAATATACTGAAATTTTTACTTACCAAAAAATTAAAAACAGCTGTTTGAACTGTCAACTTCACCCTGAAGTTGAGTTTTTGGTGTTGTGACGTTGCTCGATCTGCCCCCGCATTAGATTAGTCACTCCGCCGTTGATAACCTGAAAAGTGCAAGAGAAATTACAAACATTAGTAAAATTAGACAAAATCCTGAAAATTTCAGTGAAATTAAAAATAAAATCATAACTCTTCAGCCTGGAAGCAGTAATAGCAGGTAAACTTTCCATTGTTATAGATTTTCAAACCGAATTGCTTCACGGGGCGACGCCAGGTGAGGTTTTGCAGGCGCCACATAAACCTTTCAGTTGCGAGCGTGACGTTGACCCTACGGCGTGCGCCTTTGGACAGAACGTCTGCTCGGTGACCGCGGTTCTTTTGCCGTTTGTTTCATTGCGATCAGACCAGTACTTTGGCCGCAAACGGGGAGAAACCGAAAATTTTGGTTGACGACTCGCGCACGACGGAGAACCACACAGGACCATTTTTATTAATTATACTTATATTTTAGGATGTATTCTATCTAGACATGGGCAAAGATTTTTGAGTTTTCACCCCCGCTTGTAGAACCAAGTACACACATATTGGCAATATACTGAAATTTTTACTTACCAAAAAATTAAAAACAGCTGTTTGAACTGTCAACTTCACCCTGAAGTTGAGTTTTTGGTGTTGTGACGTTGCTCGATCTGCCCCCGCATTAGATTAGTCACTCCGCCGTTGATAACCTGAAAAGTGCAAGAGAAATTACAAACATTAGTAAAATTAGACAAAATCCTGAAAATTTCAGTGAAATTAAAAATAAAATCATAACTCTTCAGCCTGGAAGCAGTAATAGCAGGTAAACTTTCCATTGTTATAGATTTTCAAACCGAATTGCTTCACGGGGCGACGCCAGGTGAGGTTTTGCAGGCGCCACATAAACCTTTCAGTTGCGAGCGTGACGTTGACCCTACGGCGTGCGCCTTTGGACAGAACGTCTGCTCGGTGACCGCGGTTCTTTTGCCGTTTGTTTCATTGCGATCAGACCAGTACTTTGGCCGCAAACGGGGAGAAACCGAAAATTTTGGTTGACGACTCGCGCACGACGGAGAACCACACAGGACCATTTTTATTAATTATACTTATATTTTAGGATGTATTCTATCTAGACATGGGCAAAGATTTTTGAGTTTTCACCCCCGCTTGTAGAACCAAGTACACACATATTGGCAATATACTGAAATTTTTACTTACCAAAAAATTAAAAACAGCTGTTTGAACTGTCAACTTCACCCTGAAGTTGAGTTTTTGGTGTTGTGACGTTGCTCGATCTGCCCCCCGCATTAGATTAGTCACTCCGCCGTTGATAACCTGAAAAGTGCAAGAGAAATTACAAACATTAGTAAAATTAGACAAAATCCTGAAAATTTCAGTGAAATTAAAAATAAAATCATAACTCTTCAGCCTGGAAGCAGTAATAGCAGGTAAACTTTCCATTGTTATAGATTTTCAAACCGAGATTGCTTCACGGGGCGACGCCAGGTGAGGTTTTGCAGGCGCCACATAAAACCTTTCAGTTGCGAGCGTGACGTTGACCCTACGGCGTGCGCCTTTGGACAGAACGTCTGCTCGGTGACCGCGGTTCTTTTGCCGTTTGTTTCATTGCGATCAGACCAGTACTTTGGCCGCAAACGGGGAGAAACCGAAAATTTTGGTTGACGACTCGCGCACGACGGAGAACCACACAGGACCATTTTTATTAATTATACTTATATTTTAGGATGTATTCTATCTAGACATGGGCAAAGATTTTTGAGTTTTCACCCCCGCTTGTAGAACCAAGTACACACATATTGGCAATATACTGAAATTTTTACTTACCAAAAAATTAAAAACAGCTGTTTGAACTGTCAACTTCACCCTGAAGTTGAGTTTTTGGTGTTGTGACGTTGCTCGATCTGCCCCCGCATTAGATTAGTCACTCCGCCGTTGATAACCTGAAAAGTGCAAGAGAAATTACAAACATTAGTAAAATTAGACAAAATCCTGAAAATTTCAGTGAAATTAAAAATAAAATCATAACTCTTCAGCCTGGAAGCAGTAATAGCAGGTAAACTTTCCATTGTTATAGATTTTCAAACCGAATTGCTTCACGGGGCGACGCCAGGTGAGGTTTTGCAGGCGCCACATAAACCTTTCAGTTGCGAGCGTGACGTTGACCCTACGGCGTGCGCCTTTGAGACAGAACGTCTGCTCGGTGACCGCGGTTCTTTTGCCGTTTGTTTCATTGCGATCAGACCAGTACTTTGGCCGCAAACGGGGAGAAACCGAAAATTTTGGTTGACGACTCGCGCACGACGGAGAACCACACAGGACCATTTTTATTAATTATACTTATATATTAGGATGTATTCTATCTAGACATGGGCAAAGATTTTTGAGTTTTCACCCCCGCTTGTAGAACCAAGTACACACATATTGGCAATATACTGAAATTTTTACTTACCAAAAAATTAAAAACAGCTGTTTGAACTGTCAACTTCACCCTGAAGTTGAGTTTTTGGTGTTGTGACGTTGCTCGATCTGCCCCCCGCATTAGATTAGTCACTCCGCCGTTGATAACCTGAAAAGTGCAAGAGAAATTACAAACATTAGTAAAATTAGACAAAATCCTGAAAATTTCAGTGAAATTAAAAATAAAATCATAACTCTTCAGCCTGGAAGCAGTAATAGCAGGTAAACTTTCCATTGTTATAGATTTTCAAACCGAATTGCTTCACGGGGCGACGCCAGGTGAGGTTTTGCAGGCGCCACATAAACCTTTCAGTTGCGAGCGTGACGTTGACCCTACGGCGTGCGCCTTTGGACAGAACGTCTGCTCGGTGACCGCGGTTCTTTTGCCGTTTGTTTCATTGCGATCAGACACAGTACTTTGGCCGCAAACGGGGAGAAACCGAAAATTTTGGTTGACGACTCGCGCACGACGGAGAACCACACAGGACCATTTTTATTAATTATACTTATATTTTAGGATGTATTCTATCTAGACATGGGCAAAAGATTTTTGAGTTTTCACCCCCCGCTTGTAGAACCAAGTACACACATATTGGCAATATACTGAAATTTTTACTTACCAAAAAATTAAAAACAGCTGTTTGAACTGTCAACTTCACCCTGAAGTTGAGTTTTTGGTGTTGTGACGTTGCTCGATCTGCCCCCGCATTAGATTAGTCACCTCCGCCGTTGATAACCTGAAAAGTGCAAGAGAAATTACAAACATTAGTAAAATTAGACAAAATCCTGAAAATTTCAGTGAAATTAAAAATAAAATCATAACTCTTCAGCCTGGAAGCAGTAATAGCAGGTAAACTTTCCATTGTTATAGATTTTCAAACCGAATTGCTTCACGGGGCGACGCCAGGTGAGGTTTTGCAGGCGCCACATAAACCTTTCAGTTGCGAGCGTGACGTTGACCCTACGGCGTGCGCCTTTGGACAGAACGTCTGCTCGGTGACCGCGGTTCTTTTGCCGTTTGTTTCATTGCGATCAGACCAGTACTTTGGCCGCAAACGGGGAGAAACCGAAAATTTTGGTTGACGACTCGCGCACGACGGAGAACCACACAGGACCATTTTTATTAATTATACTTATATTTTAGGATGTATTCTATCTAGACATGGGCAAAGATTTTTGAGTTTTCACCCCCGCTTGTAGAACCAAGTACACACATATTGGCAATATACTGAAATTTTTACTTACCAAAAAATTAAAAACAGCTGTTTGAACTGTCAACTTCACCCTGAAGTTGAGTTTTTGGTGTTGTGACGTTGCTCGATCTGCCCCCGCATTAGATTAGTCACCTCCGCCGTTGATAACCTGAAAAGTGCAAGAGAAATTACAAACATTAGTAAAATTAGACAAAATCCTGAAAATTTCAGTGAAATTAAAAATAAAATCATAACTCTTCAGCCTGGAAGCAGTAATAGCAGGTAAACTTTCCATTGTTATAGATTTTCAAACCGAATTGCTTCACGGGGCGACGCCAGGTGAGGTTTTGCAGGCGCCACATAAACCTTTCAGTTGCGAGCGTGACGTTGACCCTACGGCGTGCGCCTTTGGACAGAACGTCTGCTCGGTGACCGCGGTTCTTTTGCCGTTTGTTTCATTGCGATCAGACCAGTACTTTGGCCGCAAACGGGGAGAAACCGAAAATTTTGGTTGACGACTCGCGCACGACGGAGAACCACACAGGACCATTTTTATTAATTATACTTATATTTTAGGATGTATTCTATCTAGACATGGGCAAAGATTTTTGAGTTTTCACCCCCGCTTGTAGAACCAAGTACACACATATTGGCAATATACTGAAATTTTTACTTACCAAAAAATTAAAAACAGCTGTTTGAACTGTCAACTTCACCCTGAAGTTGAGTTTTTGGTGTTGTGACGTTGCTCGATCTGCCCCCGCATTAGATTAGTCACTCCGCCGTTGATAACCTGAAAAGTGCAAGAGAAATTACAAACATTAGTAAAATTAGACAAAATCCTGAAAATTTCAGTGAAATTAAAAATAAAATCATAACTCTTCAGCCTGGAAGCAGTAATAGCAGGTAAACTTTCCATTGTTATAGATTTTCAAACCGAATTGCTTCACGGGGCGACGCCAGGTGAGGTTTTGCAGGCGCCACATAAACCTTTCAGTTGCGAGCGTGACGTTGACCCTACGGCGTGCGCCTTTGGACAGAACGTCTGCTCGGTGACCGCGGTTCTTTTGCCGTTTGTTTCATTGCGATCAGACCAGTACTTTGGCCGCAAACGGGGAGAAACCGAAAATTTTGGTTGACGACTCGCGCACGACGGAGAACCACACAGGACCATTTTTATTAATTATACTTATATTTTAGGATGTATTCTATCTAGACATGGGCAAAGATTTTTGAGTTTTCACCCCCGCTTGTAGAACCAAGTACACACATATTGGCAATATACTGAAATTTTTACTTACCAAAAAATTAAAAACAGCTGTTTGAACTGTCAACTTCACCCTGAAGTTGAGTTTTTGGTGTTGTGACGTTGCTCGATCTGCCCCCGCATTAGATTAGTCACTCCGCCGTTGATAACCTGAAAAGTGCAAGAGAAATTACAAACATTAGTAAAATTAGACAAAATCCTGAAAATTTCAGTGAAATTAAAAATAAAATCATAACTCTTCAGCCTGGAAGCAGTAATAGCAGGTAAACTTTCCATTGTTATAGATTTTCAAACCGAATTGCTTCACGGGGCGACGCCAGGTGAGGTTTTGCAGGCGCCACATAAACCTTTCAGTTGCGAGCGTGACGTTGACCCTACGGCGTGCGCCTTTGGACAGAACGTCTGCTCGGTGACCGCGGTTCTTTTGCCGTTTGTTTCATTGCGATCAGACCAGTACTTTGGCCGCAAACGGGGAGAAACCGAAAATTTTGGTTGACGACTCGCGCACGACGGAGAACCACACAGGACCATTTTTATTAATTATACTTATATTTTAGGATGTATTCTATCTAGACATGGGCAAAGATTTTTGAGTTTTCACCCCCGCTTGTAGAACCAAGTACACACATATTGGCAATATACTGAAATTTTTACTTACCAAAAAATTAAAAACAGCTGTTTGAACTGTCAACTTCACCCTGAAGTTGAGTTTTTGGTGTTGTGACGTTGCTCGATCTGCCCCCGCATTAGATTAGTCACTCCGCCGTTGATAACCTGAAAAGTGCAAGAGAAATTACAAACATTAGTAAAATTAGACAAAATCCTGAAAATTTCAGTGAAATTAAAAATAAAATCATAACTCTTCAGCCTGGAAGCAGTAATAGCAGGTAAACTTTCCATTGTTATAGATTTTCAAACCGAATTGCTTCACGGGGCGACGCCAGGTGAGGTTTTGCAGGCGCCACATAAACCTTTCAGTTGCGAGCGTGACGTTGACCCTACGGCGTGCGCCTTTGGACAGAACGTCTGCTCGGTGACCGCGGTTCTTTTGCCGTTTGTTTCATTGCGATCAGACCAGTACTTTGGCCGCAAACGGGGAGAAACCGAAAATTTTGGTTGACGACTCGCGCACGACGGAGAACCACACAGGACCATTTTTATTAATTATACTTATATTTTAGGATGTATTCTATCTAGACATGGGCAAAGATTTTTGAGTTTTCACCCCCGCTTGTAGAACCAAGTACACACATATTGGCAATATACTGAAATTTTTACTTACCAAAAAATTAAAAACAGCTGTTTGAACTGTCAACTTCACCCTGAAGTTGAGTTTTTGGTGTTGTGACGTTGCTCGATCTGCCCCCGCATTAGATTAGTCACTCCGCCGTTGATAACCTGAAAAGTGCAAGAGAAATTACAAACATTAGTAAAATTAGACAAAATCCTGAAAATTTCAGTGAAATTAAAAATAAAATCATAACTCTTCAGCCTGGAAGCAGTAATAGCAGGTAAACTTTCCATTGTTATAGATTTTCAAACCGAATTGCTTCACGGGGCGACGCCAGGTGAGGTTTTGCAGGCGCCACATAAACCTTTCAGTTGCGAGCGTGACGTTGACCCTACGGCGTGCGCCTTTGGACAGAACGTCTGCTCGGTGACCGCGGTTCTTTTGCCGTTTGTTTCATTGCGATCAGACCAGTACTTTGGCCGCAAACGGGGAGAAACCGAAAATTTTGGTTGACGACTCGCGCACGACGGAGAACCACACAGGACCATTTTTATTAATTATACTTATATTTTAGGATGTATTCTATCTAGACATGGGCAAAGATTTTTGAGTTTTCACCCCCGCTTGTAGAACCAAGTACACACATATTGGCAATATACTGAAATTTTTACTTACCAAAAAATTAAAAACAGCTGTTTGAACTGTCAACTTCACCCTGAAGTTGAGTTTTTGGTGTTGTGACGTTGCTCGATCTGCCCCCGCATTAGATTAGTCACTCCGCCGTTGATAACCTGAAAAGTGCAAGAGAAATTACAAACATTAGTAAAATTAGACAAAATCCTGAAAATTTCAGTGAAATTAAAAATAAAATCATAACTCTTCAGCCTGGAAGCAGTAATAGCAGGTAAACTTTCCATTGTTATAGATTTTCAAACCGAATTGCTTCACGGGGCGACGCCAGGTGAGGTTTTGCAGGCGCCACATAAACCTTTCAGTTGCGAGCGTGACGTTGACCCTACGGCGTGCGCCTTTGGACAGAACGTCTGCTCGGTGACCGCGGTTCTTTTGCCGTTTGTTTCATTGCGATCAGACCAGTACTTTGGCCGCAAACGGGGAGAAACCGAAAATTTTGGTTGACGACTCGCGCACGACGGAGAACCACACAGGACCATTTTTATTAATTATACTTATATTTTAGGATGTATTCTATCTAGACATGGGCAAAGATTTTTGAGTTTTCACCCCCGCTTGTAGAACCAAGTACACACATATTGGCAATATACTGAAATTTTTACTTACCAAAAAATTAAAAACAGCTGTTTGAACTGTCAACTTCACCCTGAAGTTGAGTTTTTGGTGTTGTGACGTTGCTCGATCTGCCCCCGCATTAGATTAGTCACTCCGCCGTTGATAACCTGAAAAGTGCAAGAGAAATTACAAACATTAGTAAAATTAGACAAAATCCTGAAAATTTCAGTGAAATTAAAAATAAAATCATAACTCTTCAGCCTGGAAGCAGTAATAGCAGGTAAACTTTCCATTGTTATAGATTTTCAAACCGAATTGCTTCACGGGGCGACGCCAGGTGAGGTTTTGCAGGCGCCACATAAACCTTTCAGTTGCGAGCGTGACGTTGACCCTACGGCGTGCGCCTTTGGACAGAACGTCTGCTCGGTGACCGCGGTTCTTTTGCCGTTTGTTTCATTGCGATCAGACCAGTACTTTGGCCGCAAACGGGGAGAAACCGAAAATTTTGGTTGACGACTCGCGCACGACGGAGAACCACACAGGACCATTTTTATTAATTATACTTATATTTTAGGATGTATTCTATCTAGACATGGGCAAAGATTTTTGAGTTTTCACCCCCGCTTGTAGAACCAAGTACACACATATTGGCAATATACTGAAATTTTTACTTACCAAAAAATTAAAAACAGCTGTTTGAACTGTCAACTTCACCCTGAAGTTGAGTTTTTGGTGTTGTGACGTTGCTCGATCTGCCCCCGCATTAGATTAGTCACTCCGCCGTTGATAACCTGAAAAGTGCAAGAGAAATTACAAACATTAGTAAAATTAGACAAAATCCTGAAAATTTCAGTGAAATTAAAAATAAAATCATAACTCTTCAGCCTGGAAGCAGTAATAGCAGGTAAACTTTCCATTGTTATAGATTTTCAAACCGAATTGCTTCACGGGGCGACGCCAGGTGAGGTTTTGCAGGCGCCACATAAACCTTTCAGTTGCGAGCGTGACGTTGACCCTACGGCGTGCGCCTTTGGACAGAACGTCTGCTCGGTGACCGCGGTTCTTTTGCCGTTTGTTTCATTGCGATCAGACCAGTACTTTGGCCGCAAACGGGGAGAAACCGAAAATTTTGGTTGACGACTCGCGCACGACGGAGAACCACACAGGACCATTTTTATTAATTATACTTATATTTTAGGATGTATTCTATCTAGACATGGGCAAAGATTTTTGAGTTTTCACCCCCGCTTGTAGAACCAAGTACACACATATTGGCAATATACTGAAATTTTTACTTACCAAAAAATTAAAAACAGCTGTTTGAACTGTCAACTTCACCCTGAAGTTGAGTTTTTGGTGTTGTGACGTTGCTCGATCTGCCCCCGCATTAGATTAGTCACTCCGCCGTTGATAACCTGAAAAGTGCAAGAGAAATTACAAACATTAGTAAAATTAGACAAAATCCTGAAAATTTCAGTGAAATTAAAAATAAAATCATAACTCTTCAGCCTGGAAGCAGTAATAGCAGGTAAACTTTCCATTGTTATAGATTTTCAAACCGAATTGCTTCACGGGGCGACGCCAGGTGAGGTTTTGCAGGCGCCACATAAACCTTTCAGTTGCGAGCGTGACGTTGACCCTACGGCGTGCGCCTTTGGACAGAACGTCTGCTCGGTGACCGCGGTTCTTTTGCCGTTTGTTTCATTGCGATCAGACCAGTACTTTGGCCGCAAACGGGGAGAAACCGAAAATTTTGGTTGACGACTCGCGCACGACGGAGAACCACACAGGACCATTTTTATTAATTATACTTATATTTTAGGATGTATTCTATCTAGACATGGGCAAAGATTTTTGAGTTTTCACCCCCGCTTGTAGAACCAAGTACACACATATTGGCAATATACTGAAATTTTTACTTACCAAAAAATTAAAAACAGCTGTTTGAACTGTCAACTTCACCCTGAAGTTGAGTTTTTGGTGTTGTGACGTTGCTCGATCTGCCCCCGCTCGATCTGCCCCCGCATTAGATTAGTCACTCCGCCGTTGATAACCTGAAAAGTGCAAGAGAAATTACAAACATTAGTAAAATTAGACAAAATCCTGAAAATTTCAGTGAAATTAAAAATAAAATCATAACTCTTCAGCCTGGAAGCAGTAATAGCAGGTAAACTTTCCATTGTTATAGATTTTCAAACCGAATTGCTTCACGGGGCGACGCCAGGTGAGGTTTTGCAGGCGCCACATAAACCTTTCAGTTGCGAGCGTGACGTTGACCCTACGGCGTGCGCCTTTGGACAGAACGTCTGCTCGGTGACCGCGGTTCTTTTGCCGTTTGTTTCATTGCGATCAGACCAGTACTTTGGCCGCAAACGGGGAGAAACCGAAAATTTTGGTTGACGACTCGCGCACGACGGAGAACCACACAGGACCATTTTTATTAATTATACTTATATTTTAGGATGTATTCTATCTAGACATGGGCAAAGATTTTTGAGTTTTCACCCCCGCTTGTAGAACCAAGTACACACATATTGGCAATATACTGAAATTTTTACTTACCAAAAAATTAAAAACAGCTGTTTGAACTGTCAACTTCACCCTGAAGTTGAGTTTTTGGTGTTGTGACGTTGCTCGATCTGCCCCCGCATTAGATTAGTCACTCCGCCGTTGATAACCTGAAAAGTGCAAGAGAAATTACAAACATTAGTAAAATTAGACAAAATCCTGAAAATTTCAGTGAAATTAAAAATAAAATCATAACTCTTCAGCCTGGAAGCAGTAATAGCAGGTAAACTTTCCATTGTTATAGATTTTCAAACCGAATTGCTTCACGGGGCGACGCCAGGTGAGGTTTTGCAGGCGCCACATAAACCTTTCAGTTGCGAGCGTGACGTTGACCCTACGGCGTGCGCCTTTGGACAGAACGTCTGCTCGGTGACCGCGGTTCTTTTGCCGTTTGTTTCATTGCGATCAGACCAGTACTTTGGCCGCAAACGGGGAGAAACCGAAAATTTTGGTTGACGACTCGCGCACGACGGAGAACCACACAGGACCATTTTTATTAATTATACTTATATTTTAGGATGTATTCTATCTAGACATGGGCAAAGATTTTTGAGTTTTCACCCCCGCTTGTAGAACCAAGTACACACATATTGGCAATATACTGAAATTTTTACTTACCAAAAAATTAAAAACAGCTGTTTGAACTGTCAACTTCACCCTGAAGTTGAGTTTTTGGTGTTGTGACGTTGCTCGATCTGCCCCCGCATTAGATTAGTCACTCCGCCGTTGATAACCTGAAAAGTGCAAGAGAAATTACAAACATTAGTAAAATTAGACAAAATCCTGAAAATTTCAGTGAAATTAAAAATAAAATCATAACTCTTCAGCCTGGAAGCAGTAATAGCAGGTAAACTTTCCATTGTTATAGATTTTCAAACCGAATTGCTTCACGGGGCGACGCCAGGTGAGGTTTTGCAGGCGCCACATAAACCTTTCAGTTGCGAGCGTGACGTTGACCCTACGGCGTGCGCCTTTGGACAGAACGTCTGCTCGGTGACCGCGGTTCTTTTGCCGTTTGTTTCATTGCGATCAGACCAGTACTTTGGCCGCAAACGGGGAGAAACCGAAAATTTTGGTTGACGACTCGCGCACGACGGAGAACCACACAGGACCATTTTTATTAATTATACTTATATTTTAGGATGTATTCTATCTAGACATGGGCAAAGGTTTTTGAGTTTTCACCCCCGCTTGTAGAACCAAGTACACACATATTGGCAATATACTGAAATTTTTACTTACCAAAAAATTAAAAACAGCTGTTTGAACTGTCAACTTCACCCTGAAGTTGAGTTTTTGGTGTTGTGACGTTGCTCGATCTGCCCCCGCATTAGATTAGTCACTCCGCCGTTGATAACCTGAAAAGTGCAAGAGAAATTACAAACATTAGTAAAATTAGACAAAATCCTGAAAATTTCAGTGAAATTAAAAATAAAATCATAACTCTTCAGCCTGGAAGCAGTAATAGCAGGTAAACTTTCCATTGTTATAGATTTTCAAACCGAATTGCTTCACGGGGCGACGCCAGGTGAGGTTTTGCAGGCGCCACATAAACCTTTCAGTTGCGAGCGTGACGTTGACCCTACGGCGTGCGCCTTTGGACAGAACGTCTGCTCGGTGACCGCGGTTCTTTTGCCGTTTGTTTCATTGCGATCAGACCAGTACTTTGGCCGCAAACGGGGAGAAACCGAAAATTTTGGTTGACGACTCGCGCACGACGGAGAACCACACAGGACCATTTTTATTAATTATACTTATATTTTAGGATGTATTCTATCTAGACATGGGCAAAGATTTTTGAGTTTTCACCCCCGCTTGTAGAACCAAGTACACACATATTGGCAATATACTGAAATTTTTACTTACCAAAAAATTAAAAACAGCTGTTTGAACTGTCAACTTCACCCTGAAGTTGAGTTTTTGGTGTTGTGACGTTGCTCGATCTGCCCCCGCATTAGATTAGTCACTCCGCCGTTGATAACCTGAAAAGTGCAAGAGAAATTACAAACATTAGTAAAATTAGACAAAATCCTGAAAATTTCAGTGAAATTAAAAATAAAATCATAACTCTTCAGCCTGGAAGCAGTAATAGCAGGTAAACTTTCCATTGTTATAGATTTTCAAACCGAATTGCTTCACGGGGCGACGCCAGGTGAGGTTTTGCAGGCGCCACATAAACCTTTCAGTTGCGAGCGTGACGTTGACCCTACGGCGTGCGCCTTTGGACAGAACGTCTGCTCGGTGACCGCGGTTCTTTTGCCGTTTGTTTCATTGCGATCAGACCAGTACTTTGGCCGCAAACGGGGAGAAACCGAAAATTTTGGTTGACGACTCGCGCACGACGGAGAACCACACAGGACCATTTTTATTAATTATACTTATATTTTAGGATGTATTCTATCTAGACATGGGCAAAGATTTTTGAGTTTTCACCCCCGCTTGTAGAACCAAGTACACACATATTGGCAATATACTGAAATTTTTACTTACCAAAAAATTAAAAACAGCTGTTTGAACTGTCAACTTCACCCTGAAGTTGAGTTTTTGGTGTTGTGACGTTGCTCGATCTGCCCCCGCATTAGATTAGTCACTCCGCCGTTGATAACCTGAAAAGTGCAAGAGAAATTACAAACATTAGTAAAATTAGACAAAATCCTGAAAATTTCAGTGAAATTAAAAATAAAATCATAACTCTTCAGCCTGGAAGCAGTAATAGCAGGTAAACTTTCCATTGTTATAGATTTTCAAACCGAATTGCTTCACGGGGCGACGCCAGGTGAGGTTTTGCAGGCGCCACATAAACCTTTCAGTTGCGAGCGTGACGTTGACCCTACGGCGTGCGCCTTTGGACAGAACGTCTGCTCGGTGACCGCGGTTCTTTTGCCGTTTGTTTCATTGCGATCAGACCAGTACTTTGGCCGCAAACGGGGAGAAACCGAAAATTTTGGTTGACGACTCGCGCACGACGGAGAACCACACAGGACCATTTTTATTAATTATACTTATATTTTAGGATGTATTCTATCTAGACATGGGCAAAGATTTTTGAGTTTTCACCCCCGCTTGTAGAACCAAGTACACACATATTGGCAATATACTGAAATTTTTACTTACCAAAAAATTAAAAACAGCTGTTTGAACTGTCAACTTCACCCTGAAGTTGAGTTTTTGGTGTTGTGACGTTGCTCGATCTGCCCCCGCATTAGATTAGTCACTCCGCCGTTGATAACCTGAAAAGTGCAAGAGAAATTACAAACATTAGTAAAATTAGACAAAATCCTGAAAATTTCAGTGAAATTAAAAATAAAATCATAACTCTTCAGCCTGGAAGCAGTAATAGCAGGTAAACTTTCCATTGTTATAGATTTTCAAACCGAATTGCTTCACGGGGCGACGCCAGGTGAGGTTTTGCAGGCGCCACATAAACCTTTCAGTTGCGAGCGTGACGTTGACCCTACGGCGTGCGCCTTTGGACAGAACGTCTGCTCGGTGACCGCGGTTCTTTTGCCGTTTGTTTCATTGCGATCAGACCAGTACTTTGGCCGCAAACGGGGAGAAACCGAAAATTTTGGTTGACGACTCGCGCACGACGGAGAACCACACAGGACCATTTTTATTAATTATACTTATATTTTAGGATGTATTCTATCTAGACATGGGCAAAGATTTTTGAGTTTTCACCCCCGCTTGTAGAACCAAGTACACACATATTGGCAATATACTGAAATTTTTACTTACCAAAAAATTAAAAACAGCTGTTTGAACTGTCAACTTCACCCTGAAGTTGAGTTTTTGGTGTTGTGACGTTGCTCGATCTGCCCCCGCATTAGATTAGTCACTCCGCCGTTGATAACCTGAAAAGTGCAAGAGAAATTACAAACATTAGTAAAATTAGACAAAATCCTGAAAATTTCAGTGAAATTAAAAATAAAATCATAACTCTTCAGCCTGGAAGCAGTAATAGCAGGTAAACTTTCCATTGTTATAGATTTTCAAACCGAATTGCTTCACGGGGCGACGCCAGGTGAGGTTTTGCAGGCGCCACATAAACCTTTCAGTTGCGAGCGTGACGTTGACCCTACGGCGTGCGCCTTTGGACAGAACGTCTGCTCGGTGACCGCGGTTCTTTTGCCGTTTGTTTCATTGCGATCAGACCAGTACTTTGGCCGCAAACGGGGAGAAACCGAAAATTTTGGTTGACGACTCGCGCACGACGGAGAACCACACAGGACCATTTTTATTAATTATACTTATATTTTAGGATGTATTCTATCTAGACATGGGCAAAGATTTTTGAGTTTTCACCCCCGCTTGTAGAACCAAGTACACACATATTGGCAATATACTGAAATTTTTACTTACCAAAAAATTAAAAACAGCTGTTTGAACTGTCAACTTCACCCTGAAGTTGAGTTTTTGGTGTTGTGACGTTGCTCGATCTGCCCCCGCATTAGATTAGTCACTCCGCCGTTGATAACCTGAAAAGTGCAAGAGAAATTACAAACATTAGTAAAATTAGACAAAATCCTGAAAATTTCAGTGAAATTAAAAATAAAATCATAACTCTTCAGCCTGGAAGCAGTAATAGCAGGTAAACTTTCCATTGTTATAGATTTTCAAACCGAATTGCTTCACGGGGCGACGCCAGGTGAGGTTTTGCAGGCGCCACATAAACCTTTCAGTTGCGAGCGTGACGTTGACCCTACGGCGTGCGCCTTTGGACAGAACGTCTGCTCGGTGACCGCGGTTCTTTTGCCGTTTGTTTCATTGCGATCAGACCAGTACTTTGGCCGCAAACGGGGAGAAACCGAAAATTTTGGTTGACGACTCGCGCACGACGGAGAACCACACAGGACCATTTTTATTAATTATACTTATATTTTAGGATGTATTCTATCTAGACATGGGCAAAGATTTTTGAGTTTTCACCCCCGCTTGTAGAACCAAGTACACACATATTGGCAATATACTGAAATTTTTACTTACCAAAAAATTAAAAACAGCTGTTTGAACTGTCAACTTCACCCTGAAGTTGAGTTTTTGGTGTTGTGACGTTGCTCGATCTGCCCCCGCATTAGATTAGTCACTCCGCCGTTGATAACCTGAAAAGTGCAAGAGAAATTACAAACATTAGTAAAATTAGACAAAATCCTGAAAATTTCAGTGAAATTAAAAATAAAATCATAACTCTTCAGCCTGGAAGCAGTAATAGCAGGTAAACTTTCCATTGTTATAGATTTTCAAACCGAATTGCTTCACGGGGCGACGCCAGGTGAGGTTTTGCAGGCGCCACATAAACCTTTCAGTTGCGAGCGTGACGTTGACCCTACGGCGTGCGCCTTTGGACAGAACGTCTGCTCGGTGACCGCGGTTCTTTTGCCGTTTGTTTCATTGCGATCAGACCAGTACTTTGGCCGCAAACGGGGAGAAACCGAAAATTTTGGTTGACGACTCGCGCACGACGGAGAACCACACAGGACCATTTTTATTAATTATACTTATATTTTAGGATGTATTCTATCTAGACATGGGCAAAGATTTTTGAGTTTTCACCCCCGCTTGTAGAACCAAGTACACACATATTGGCAATATACTGAAATTTTTACTTACCAAAAAATTAAAAACAGCTGTTTGAACTGTCAACTTCACCCTGAAGTTGAGTTTTTGGTGTTGTGACGTTGCTCGATCTGCCCCCGCATTAGATTAGTCACTCCGCCGTTGATAACCTGAAAAGTGCAAGAGAAATTACAAACATTAGTAAAATTAGACAAAATCCTGAAAATTTCAGTGAAATTAAAAATAAAATCATAACTCTTCAGCCTGGAAGCAGTAATAGCAGGTAAACTTTCCATTGTTATAGATTTTCAAACCGAATTGCTTCACGGGGCGACGCCAGGTGAGGTTTTGCAGGCGCCACATAAACCTTTCAGTTGCGAGCGTGACGTTGACCCTACGGCGTGCGCCTTTGGACAGAACGTCTGCTCGGTGACCGCGGTTCTTTTGCCGTTTGTTTCATTGCGATCAGACCAGTACTTTGGCCGCAAACGGGGAGAAACCGAAAATTTTGGTTGACGACTCGCGCACGACGGAGAACCACACAGGACCATTTTTATTAATTATACTTATATTTTAGGATGTATTCTATCTAGACATGGGCAAAGATTTTTGAGTTTTCACCCCCGCTTGTAGAACCAAGTACACACATATTGGCAATATACTGAAATTTTTACTTACCAAAAAATTAAAAACAGCTGTTTGAACTGTCAACTTCACCCTGAAGTTGAGTTTTTGGTGTTGTGACGTTGCTCGATCTGCCCCCGCATTAGATTAGTCACTCCGCCGTTGATAACCTGAAAAGTGCAAGAGAAATTACAAACATTAGTAAAATTAGACAAAATCCTGAAAATTTCAGTGAAATTAAAAATAAAATCATAACTCTTCAGCCTGGAAGCAGTAATAGCAGGTAAACTTTCCATTGTTATAGATTTTCAAACCGAATTGCTTCACGGGGCGACGCCAGGTGAGGTTTTGCAGGCGCCACATAAACCTTTCAGTTGCGAGCGTGACGTTGACCCTACGGCGTGCGCCTTTGGACAGAACGTCTGCTCGGTGACCGCGGTTCTTTTGCCGTTTGTTTCATTGCGATCAGACCAGTACTTTGGCCGCAAACGGGGAGAAACCGAAAATTTTGGTTGACGACTCGCGCACGACGGAGAACCACACAGGACCATTTTTATTAATTATACTTATATTTTAGGATGTATTCTATCTAGACATGGGCAAAGATTTTTGAGTTTTCACCCCCGCTTGTAGAACCAAGTACACACATATTGGCAATATACTGAAATTTTTACTTACCAAAAAATTAAAAACAGCTGTTTGAACTGTCAACTTCACCCTGAAGTTGAGTTTTTGGTGTTGTGACGTTGCTCGATCTGCCCCCGCATTAGATTAGTCACTCCGCCGTTGATAACCTGAAAAGTGCAAGAGAAATTACAAACATTAGTAAAATTAGACAAAATCCTGAAAATTTCAGTGAAATTAAAAATAAAATCATAACTCTTCAGCCTGGAAGCAGTAATAGCAGGTAAACTTTCCATTGTTATAGATTTTCAAACCGAATTGCTTCACGGGGCGACGCCAGGTGAGGTTTTGCAGGCGCCACATAAACCTTTCAGTTGCGAGCGTGACGTTGACCCTACGGCGTGCGCCTTTGGACAGAACGTCTGCTCGGTGACCGCGGTTCTTTTGCCGTTTGTTTCATTGCGATCAGACCAGTACTTTGGCCGCAAACGGGGAGAAACCGAAAATTTTGGTTGACGACTCGCGCACGACGGAGAACCACACAGGACCATTTTTATTAATTATACTTATATTTTAGGATGTATTCTATCTAGACATGGGCAAAGATTTTTGAGTTTTCACCCCCGCTTGTAGAACCAAGTACACACATATTGGCAATATACTGAAATTTTTACTTACCAAAAAATTAAAAACAGCTGTTTGAACTGTCAACTTCACCCTGAAGTTGAGTTTTTGGTGTTGTGACGTTGCTCGATCTGCCCCCGCATTAGATTAGTCACTCCGCCGTTGATAACCTGAAAAGTGCAAGAGAAATTACAAACATTAGTAAAATTAGACAAAATCCTGAAAATTTCAGTGAAATTAAAAATAAAATCATAACTCTTCAGCCTGGAAGCAGTAATAGCAGGTAAACTTTCCATTGTTATAGATTTTCAAACCGAATTGCTTCACGGGGCGACGCCAGGTGAGGTTTTGCAGGCGCCACATAAACCTTTCAGTTGCGAGCGTGACGTTGACCCTACGGCGTGCGCCTTTGGACAGAACGTCTGCTCGGTGACCGCGGTTCTTTTGCCGTTTGTTTCATTGCGATCAGACCAGTACTTTGGCCGCAAACGGGGAGAAACCGAAAATTTTGGTTGACGACTCGCGCACGACGGAGAACCACACAGGACCATTTTTATTAATTATACTTATATTTTAGGATGTATTCTATCTAGACATGGGCAAAGATTTTTGAGTTTTCACCCCCGCTTGTAGAACCAAGTACACACATATTGGCAATATACTGAAATTTTTACTTACCAAAAAATTAAAAACAGCTGTTTGAACTGTCAACTTCACCCTGAAGTTGAGTTTTTGGTGTTGTGACGTTGCTCGATCTGCCCCCGCATTAGATTAGTCACTCCGCCGTTGATAACCTGAAAAGTGCAAGAGAAATTACAAACATTAGTAAAATTAGACAAAATCCTGAAAATTTCAGTGAAATTAAAAATAAAATCATAACTCTTCAGCCTGGAAGCAGTAATAGCAGGTAAACTTTCCATTGTTATAGATTTTCAAACCGAATTGCTTCACGGGGCGACGCCAGGTGAGGTTTTGCAGGCGCCACATAAACCTTTCAGTTGCGAGCGTGACGTTGACCCTACGGCGTGCGCCTTTGGACAGAACGTCTGCTCGGTGACCGCGGTTCTTTTGCCGTTTGTTTCATTGCGATCAGACCAGTACTTTGGCCGCAAACGGGGAGAAACCGAAAATTTTGGTTGACGACTCGCGCACGACGGAGAACCACACAGGACCATTTTTATTAATTATACTTATATTTTAGGATGTATTCTATCTAGACATGGGCAAAGATTTTTGAGTTTTCACCCCCGCTTGTAGAACCAAGTACACACATATTGGCAATATACTGAAATTTTTACTTACCAAAAAATTAAAAACAGCTGTTTGAACTGTCAACTTCACCCTGAAGTTGAGTTTTTGGTGTTGTGACGTTGCTCGATCTGCCCCCGCATTAGATTAGTCACTCCGCCGTTGATAACCTGAAAAGTGCAAGAGAAATTACAAACATTAGTAAAATTAGACAAAATCCTGAAAATTTCAGTGAAATTAAAAATAAAATCATAACTCTTCAGCCTGGAAGCAGTAATAGCAGGTAAACTTTCCATTGTTATAGATTTTCAAACCGAATTGCTTCACGGGGCGACGCCAGGTGAGGTTTTGCAGGCGCCACATAAACCTTTCAGTTGCGAGCGTGACGTTGACCCTACGGCGTGCGCCTTTGGACAGAACGTCTGCTCGGTGACCGCGGTTCTTTTGCCGTTTGTTTCATTGCGATCAGACCAGTACTTTGGCCGCAAACGGGGAGAAACCGAAAATTTTGGTTGACGACTCGCGCACGACGGAGAACCACACAGGACCATTTTTATTAATTATACTTATATTTTAGGATGTATTCTATCTAGACATGGGCAAAGATTTTTGAGTTTTCACCCCCGCTTGTAGAACCAAGTACACACATATTGGCAATATACTGAAATTTTTACTTACCAAAAAATTAAAAACAGCTGTTTGAACTGTCAACTTCACCCTGAAGTTGAGTTTTTGGTGTTGTGACGTTGCTCGATCTGCCCCCGCATTAGATTAGTCACTCCGCCGTTGATAACCTGAAAAGTGCAAGAGAAATTACAAACATTAGTAAAATTAGACAAAATCCTGAAAATTTCAGTGAAATTAAAAATAAAATCATAACTCTTCAGCCTGGAAGCAGTAATAGCAGGTAAACTTTCCATTGTTATAGATTTTCAAACCGAATTGCTTCACGGGGCGACGCCAGGTGAGGTTTTGCAGGCGCCACATAAACCTTTCAGTTGCGAGCGTGACGTTGACCCTACGGCGTGCGCCTTTGGACAGAACGTCTGCTCGGTGACCGCGGTTCTTTTGCCGTTTGTTTCATTGCGATCAGACCAGTACTTTGGCCGCAAACGGGGAGAAACCGAAAATTTTGGTTGACGACTCGCGCACGACGGAGAACCACACAGGACCATTTTTATTAATTATACTTATATTTTAGGATGTATTCTATCTAGACATGGGCAAAGATTTTTGAGTTTTCACCCCCGCTTGTAGAACCAAGTACACACATATTGGCAATATACTGAAATTTTTACTTACCAAAAAATTAAAAACAGCTGTTTGAACTGTCAACTTCACCCTGAAGTTGAGTTTTTGGTGTTGTGACGTTGCTCGATCTGCCCCCGCATTAGATTAGTCACTCCGCCGTTGATAACCTGAAAAGTGCAAGAGAAATTACAAACATTAGTAAAATTAGACAAAATCCTGAAAATTTCAGTGAAATTAAAAATAAAATCATAACTCTTCAGCCTGGAAGCAGTAATAGCAGGTAAACTTTCCATTGTTATAGATTTTCAAACCGAATTGCTTCACGGGGCGACGCCAGGTGAGGTTTTGCAGGCGCCACATAAACCTTTCAGTTGCGAGCGTGACGTTGACCCTACGGCGTGCGCCTTTGGACAGAACGTCTGCTCGGTGACCGCGGTTCTTTTGCCGTTTGTTTCATTGCGATCAGACCAGTACTTTGGCCGCAAACGGGGAGAAACCGAAAATTTTGGTTGACGACTCGCGCACGACGGAGAACCACACAGGACCATTTTTATTAATTATACTTATATTTTAGGATGTATTCTATCTAGACATGGGCAAAGATTTTTGAGTTTTCACCCCCGCTTGTAGAACCAAGTACACACATATTGGCAATATACTGAAATTTTTACTTACCAAAAAATTAAAAACAGCTGTTTGAACTGTCAACTTCACCCTGAAGTTGAGTTTTTGGTGTTGTGACGTTGCTCGATCTGCCCCCGCATTAGATTAGTCACTCCGCCGTTGATAACCTGAAAAGTGCAAGAGAAATTACAAACATTAGTAAAATTAGACAAAATCCTGAAAATTTCAGTGAAATTAAAAATAAAATCATAACTCTTCAGCCTGGAAGCAGTAATAGCAGGTAAACTTTCCATTGTTATAGATTTTCAAACCGAATTGCTTCACGGGGCGACGCCAGGTGAGGTTTTGCAGGCGCCACATAAACCTTTCAGTTGCGAGCGTGACGTTGACCCTACGGCGTGCGCCTTTGGACAGAACGTCTGCTCGGTGACCGCGGTTCTTTTGCCGTTTGTTTCATTGCGATCAGACCAGTACTTTGGCCGCAAACGGGGAGAAACCGAAAATTTTGGTTGACGACTCGCGCACGACGGAGAACCACACAGGACCATTTTTATTAATTATACTTATATTTTAGGATGTATTCTATCTAGACATGGGCAAAGATTTTTGAGTTTTCACCCCCGCTTGTAGAACCAAGTACACACATATTGGCAATATACTGAAATTTTTACTTACCAAAAAATTAAAAACAGCTGTTTGAACTGTCAACTTCACCCTGAAGTTGAGTTTTTGGTGTTGTGACGTTGCTCGATCTGCCCCCGCATTAGATTAGTCACTCCGCCGTTGATAACCTGAAAAGTGCAAGAGAAATTACAAACATTAGTAAAATTAGACAAAATCCTGAAAATTTCAGTGAAATTAAAAATAAAATCATAACTCTTCAGCCTGGAAGCAGTAATAGCAGGTAAACTTTCCATTGTTATAGATTTTCAAACCGAATTGCTTCACGGGGCGACGCCAGGTGAGGTTTTGCAGGCGCCACATAAACCTTTCAGTTGCGAGCGTGACGTTGACCCTACGGCGTGCGCCTTTGGACAGAACGTCTGCTCGGTGACCGCGGTTCTTTTGCCGTTTGTTTCATTGCGATCAGACCAGTACTTTGGCCGCAAACGGGGAGAAACCGAAAATTTTGGTTGACGACTCGCGCACGACGGAGAACCACACAGGACCATTTTTATTAATTATACTTATATTTTAGGATGTATTCTATCTAGACATGGGCAAAGATTTTTGAGTTTTCACCCCCGCTTGTAGAACCAAGTACACACATATTGGCAATATACTGAAATTTTTACTTACCAAAAAATTAAAAACAGCTGTTTGAACTGTCAACTTCACCCTGAAGTTGAGTTTTTGGTGTTGTGACGTTGCTCGATCTGCCCCCGCATTAGATTAGTCACTCCGCCGTTGATAACCTGAAAAGTGCAAGAGAAATTACAAACATTAGTAAAATTAGACAAAATCCTGAAAATTTCAGTGAAATTAAAAATAAAATCATAACTCTTCAGCCTGGAAGCAGTAATAGCAGGTAAACTTTCCATTGTTATAGATTTTCAAACCGAATTGCTTCACGGGGCGACGCCAGGTGAGGTTTTGCAGGCGCCACATAAACCTTTCAGTTGCGAGCGTGACGTTGACCCTACGGCGTGCGCCTTTGGACAGAACGTCTGCTCGGTGACCGCGGTTCTTTTGCCGTTTGTTTCATTGCGATCAGACCAGTACTTTGGCCGCAAACGGGGAGAAACCGAAAATTTTGGTTGACGACTCGCGCACGACGGAGAACCACACAGGACCATTTTTATTAATTATACTTATATTTTAGGATGTATTCTATCTAGACATGGGCAAAGATTTTTGAGTTTTCACCCCCGCTTGTAGAACCAAGTACACACATATTGGCAATATACTGAAATTTTTACTTACCAAAAAATTAAAAACAGCTGTTTGAACTGTCAACTTCACCCTGAAGTTGAGTTTTTGGTGTTGTGACGTTGCTCGATCTGCCCCCGCATTAGATTAGTCACTCCGCCGTTGATAACCTGAAAAGTGCAAGAGAAATTACAAACATTAGTAAAATTAGACAAAATCCTGAAAATTTCAGTGAAATTAAAAATAAAATCATAACTCTTCAGCCTGGAAGCAGTAATAGCAGGTAAACTTTCCATTGTTATAGATTTTCAAACCGAATTGCTTCACGGGGCGACGCCAGGTGAGGTTTTGCAGGCGCCACATAAACCTTTCAGTTGCGAGCGTGACGTTGACCCTACGGCGTGCGCCTTTGGACAGAACGTCTGCTCGGTGACCGCGGTTCTTTTGCCGTTTGTTTCATTGCGATCAGACCAGTACTTTGGCCGCAAACGGGGAGAAACCGAAAATTTTGGTTGACGACTCGCGCACGACGGAGAACCACACAGGACCATTTTTATTAATTATACTTATATTTTAGGATGTATTCTATCTAGACATGGGCAAAGATTTTTGAGTTTTCACCCCCGCTTGTAGAACCAAGTACACACATATTGGCAATATACTGAAATTTTTACTTACCAAAAAATTAAAAACAGCTGTTTGAACTGTCAACTTCACCCTGAAGTTGAGTTTTTGGTGTTGTGACGTTGCTCGATCTGCCCCCGCATTAGATTAGTCACTCCGCCGTTGATAACCTGAAAAGTGCAAGAGAAATTACAAACATTAGTAAAATTAGACAAAATCCTGAAAATTTCAGTGAAATTAAAAATAAAATCATAACTCTTCAGCCTGGAAGCAGTAATAGCAGGTAAACTTTCCATTGTTATAGATTTTCAAACCGAATTGCTTCACGGGGCGACGCCAGGTGAGGTTTTGCAGGCGCCACATAAACCTTTCAGTTGCGAGCGTGACGTTGACCCTACGGCGTGCGCCTTTGGACAGAACGTCTGCTCGGTGACCGCGGTTCTTTTGCCGTTTGTTTCATTGCGATCAGACCAGTACTTTGGCCGCAAACGGGGAGAAACCGAAAATTTTGGTTGACGACTCGCGCACGACGGAGAACCACACATGGACCATTTTTATTAATTATACTTATATTTTAGGATGTATTCTATCTAGACATGGGCAAAGATTTTTGAGTTTTCACCCCCGCTTGTAGAACCAAGTACACACATATTGGCAATATACTGAAATTTTTACTTACCAAAAAATTAAAAACAGCTGTTTGAACTGTCAACTTCACCCTGAAGTTGAGTTTTTGGTGTTGTGACGTTGCTCGATCTGCCCCCGCATTAGATTAGTCACTCCGCCGTTGATAACCTGAAAAGTGCAAGAGAAATTACAAACATTAGTAAAATTAGACAAAATCCTGAAAATTTCAGTGAAATTAAAAATAAAATCATAACTCTTCAGCCTGGAAGCAGTAATAGCAGGTAAACTTTCCATTGTTATAGATTTTCAAACCGAATTGCTTCACGGGGCGACGCCAGGTGAGGTTTTGCAGGCGCCACATAAACCTTTCAGTTGCGAGCGTGACGTTGACCCTACGGCGTGCGCCTTTGGACAGAACGTCTGCTCGGTGACCGCGGTTCTTTTGCCGTTTGTTTCATTGCGATCAGACCAGTACTTTGGCCGCAAACGGGGAGAAACCGAAAATTTTGGTTGACGACTCGCGCACGACGGAGAACCACACAGGACCATTTTTATTAATTATACTTATATTTTAGGATGTATTCTATCTAGACATGGGCAAAGATTTTTGAGTTTTCACCCCCGCTTGTAGAACCAAGTACACACATATTGGCAATATACTGAAATTTTTACTTACCAAAAAATTAAAAACAGCTGTTTGAACTGTCAACTTCACCCTGAAGTTGAGTTTTTGGTGTTGTGACGTTGCTCGATCTGCCCCCGCATTAGATTAGTCACTCCGCCGTTGATAACCTGAAAAGTGCAAGAGAAATTACAAACATTAGTAAAATTAGACAAAATCCTGAAAATTTCAGTGAAATTAAAAATAAAATCATAACTCTTCAGCCTGGAAGCAGTAATAGCAGGTAAACTTTCCATTGTTATAGATTTTCAAACCGAATTGCTTCACGGGGCGACGCCAGGTGAGGTTTTGCAGGCGCCACATAAACCTTTCAGTTGCGAGCGTGACGTTGACCCTACGGCGTGCGCCTTTGGACAGAACGTCTGCTCGGTGACCGCGGTTCTTTTGCCGTTTGTTTCATTGCGATCAGACCAGTACTTTGGCCGCAAACGGGGAGAAACCGAAAATTTTGGTTGACGACTCGCGCACGACGGAGAACCACACAGGACCATTTTTATTAATTATACTTATATTTTAGGATGTATTCTATCTAGACATGGGCAAAGATTTTTGAGTTTTCACCCCCGCTTGTAGAACCAAGTACACACATATTGGCAATATACTGAAATTTTTACTTACCAAAAAATTAAAAACAGCTGTTTGAACTGTCAACTTCACCCTGAAGTTGAGTTTTTGGTGTTGTGACGTTGCTCGATCTGCCCCCGCATTAGATTAGTCACTCCGCCGTTGATAACCTGAAAAGTGCAAGAGAAATTACAAACATTAGTAAAATTAGACAAAATCCTGAAAATTTCAGTGAAATTAAAAATAAAATCATAACTCTTCAGCCTGGAAGCAGTAATAGCAGGTAAACTTTCCATTGTTATAGATTTTCAAACCGAATTGCTTCACGGGGCGACGCCAGGTGAGGTTTTGCAGGCGCCACATAAACCTTTCAGTTGCGAGCGTGACGTTGACCCTACGGCGTGCGCCTTTGGACAGAACGTCTGCTCGGTGACCGCGGTTCTTTTGCCGTTTGTTTCATTGCGATCAGACCAGTACTTTGGCCGCAAACGGGGAGAAACCGAAAATTTTTGCCCGCCCACCCACCCATATGGTAGTTACGTAGGTAAACGAAATCGTATTTCTGAGCAACGGAAATTTGCTAACTTTTTTGTTTGCCTACCGATTTGGCTGAAATTTGGTGGGTGGTAGAAACGTGGCCTGCGTAGCCCGTTTAAGTTATAAAAATAGGAAATTTAAATAGACCTAGGACGTTATACGGGTTTTCCCGGTTTTTTAGGACGAAATTTAGTTTAACGACCCTGTCTTATGGGTAAATGTATGTACTAGTGCACTGAAGCACTTTTTGCAATAAAACATACCTGCGGAGTGCAGGAGCAAAGTTTTTAGAACATTCAGACACACATACACACAAATATACACACTCAAAACTCAAAAATTCACACTCTTTACGCTTTTCTTTGAAACACGTACATATACACTCACCACAAGAGTACACTAATACAACGATACACACAGAAGCTACACACACACAATACATACAATTAAAACACACACTAACACACCTCAGCGGCAAACGACCAGACACACCGCACACAATTCTCCCAAACAAAGCACGTACAACTAACATACATTCTCACCCACACACACACACACACGCACACACACGCACACACTCACGTACACACACAGCTCCTTAACTGGTCGGTGATCGCCGGACGACGCTGACATCTGCTTGACTCCAGACCTGAAACAGGAAACATAAAAGTTTAGACATAATACAGTATATAATATATACATAATAGACTTTTATATCAATATTGACCACGTCTACTCGGCCCTCTACACCGAACACAGACAATCAATTGAACATATCGGCTATTTACACCGAATATAAAAATTACTTCACGACCCTGACCACTTCATAACCCTCTTCCCTGTCATAAGACGACAGTTGATTTAATAAACGACAGTAAGATGTTCCGAACGCCCGCGAAACCACTGCGTGAGGAAACAAACCGCACGATGACCTTGGCTGACGCGGAGGAGCTCGGCCTGCTATCGCCGGACTGCGAGCCCACCGGGAACCCCGGAGGATCAAACCTCGCACCGGCCGGGCCGAGTCGAGCCAGACCAGACCGAGCCGGGCCGGCCCGCGCCGGGCCACCGCACACCTCCTCCCCGCGCTCCTCCCCCGGGCCGCGGTCACCGCCGCGGCTGCCGGCCGGGCGTCGGAAATCACTGGACGCACGGCAGGGCCCGCCACGGAGCTCGCCGCCGGACGCGGCGCGCACCGCCGTAGGTGACCGCATCTCCGAGGCGCATTCATTGCTCGTTATCACAAAGGAGCAACTAAAACTGTCTCGAAATACGTCTAGGGAGATAATTAAGAAAGTCGTCGAGGCTGTCGAGCGGATGTTCGAGCTGGTGAAGGAGAGCCAGCCCTCTGCTGGACAGTTCCCGACGACAAATTTACCAGTACAGGAAAAGATAGACGAGACAGAACTTACGAACAGACAGACGGACACACTCACTACGAAGCTTCATATCATACAAAATAGACAAACAGAGATAATTTCAGCAAAAATAGAAGAACAGACTAAACTTATAATAGCAAATAATGAAGAAATAGGAAAATTAAGAGAAATAATAAACACGCAGCGGGACTCACAAACGGACAAACCGACATACGCGAGCATGGCCGCGGCCTGGCCTGGCGCAAGAGCCGAACCGGCAACGGCCATGCACTCCATCATCGTCGGCTCGAAGGGTAAGGAGACCGGGGATGAGGTTTTCCGCAAAATCAGTAGTGTGATTAACGCCAAGGAAGAGGGAACGCGCATAGACAAAATCCGCCGCGCAAGGGACAACAAATTTATCGTAGGCTGTAGAAGTAAAGAGGAGATAAAGAAAATAAAGGACAAGATAGCGAAGAAGGAAGAGCAATTTACCGTGCAGGACATGCGAAACAAGGACCCTCTGATACGGATTCACGGTGTCCTCAAGGCCAATACCAACGAGGACATTGTGAAGGCCTTAAGAACACAGAATGCGCATCTGTTCACCGGCACGGAAATTGCTGAAGCGGAGCTCGAGGTCCGATACAGGGCCATAGCAAGGAATCCTCTAACAGCCAACGTGGTGGTCAGGGTGCCGCCAGTCGTCTGGCAGGGAGCGACCGCCGCGGGGGTGGTGCATGTCGACATGCAGCGTTTGCGTGTGACCGACCAGACTCCACTAATACAGTGCTCACGCTGTCTGGGGTACGGCCACGGCAAGCGATTCTGCCAGGACACCGTCGACGTGTGCAGCCACTGCGGCGGCCCGCACCTGCGGTCCGGGTGCCCGATCTGGCTCGCGCAGGGGCCCCCGACATGCGTTAACTGTAACAAAGCAAAACTCGATACAACGGAACATGGTGCTTTTAGCAATGACTGCCCGGTGCGGCGCAAGTGGGATGCACTCGCGCGGTCCACCGTGGCGTATTGCTGAAGGCGCCATGACCGAAAATCTGCGGCTTAACGGCTTCGAGGGCTCTGCACGCGATGGTTTTACAAAAGACAAACACACACACAAAAGAAGAAACACACGTATCAAACAGACATCACGATTACTACACAAAATACAAACAAATATGGCCTGGCTTCATAGGAAACTAGGCCAGATTTCAGTCGAAAATACACTAACAAAAACGGACAAATTATACTACACATGCAAAATAAAACGAACAAAAAGACAGTCACAAATAAAAATACACATGAACACAAAACATCTATATTACATTCTAATCATAAAACAGCACTCACTCAATACACCACCGCGTGCAGCGGCTACCTTCGCGAAAGCCGATACTAAACAACATAGAGCAAAATATAGACGAAATCGCCGAGAGATCGGACTGAAGATGGAGCAAGGATCATACAACAAGCACACGCACCCTACTCACACAAACACATTATGTACCAAATGCAAGGACAAGATGGTCTATGTCACAAGCATTTATTTGACCTCAGATCAACATAATGTAACGACCACTATTTGTTTTCAACAATTACACATAAACCGTCACAAAACTCGAACCAACTCACATGCTCGCGTACCTACTAACAGATACACACACAGATATACACGCATACACATACAAACCCATACTAGCATGCATACTCACACAAACACACATCTTGTGGAAAGAAAACCGAGCAAATCACAAAAACGAATTAGCACAACAAAACCAACGTGTCATAAATCATACAAAACACCGACATGCACATACACGCTACCATACAAAAGTCCGTATACCGTTAAAGGTGAAGCCGACAGCAAGTTAATTGTTAAACATCAGTGTAAGTAAGGAAACTTGTAGTAAAAATTAGATACTAATCATTATATAGAGAACAAAATAGGAAAGCTATGAAATAATTTAACCATTATATATAGAACATAAGTATATATAAAGCGGTGAATGTACTAGAAATGTAATTAAAGACAATACTACCAAGAAATAATAGACAAATACTAAGTAAAGACTGAGATAAAATGAAATAGTGCAAAATAGGTCAGCAGATGAAATAGGACATGCTGAAAAGCGCAAGATTACAGTTATCGCAAATCTAAAAAACCTTTTAAGTGTGAAAATAATGAATAACAACAATATTAGCAAATATCTCGCAAAAGAGAATATAACATTGAAGTGAAAACACATGACTGCACAAAATACATGTATATAGGTAGACAAGTAATTAGATAAAACAAATTTATGTAATACTAGCAAGCAGTACAACTTAGAATCAATAAACTACTTGAAATGCATACAACAATGTATCATAGTCTAGATAAGTAATGTAATATAATATATCTAAGAGAAAGCTAGAAGAACCCTGTAATAATGTATAACTTTTAATTTTAAGAATAGCCTTAGTAAATAAAGAAATCTGCATTTGACCCACTTACCCCATGGTGGGACCCCTTAGCTCGCGGGCCCGGTCCTTGCACCGGGACAGGAAAAAAAAAAAAAAAAAAAAAAAAAAAAAAAAAACCTAACCTAACCTAACCTAACCTAACCTAACCTAACCTAACCTAACCTAACCTAACCTAACCTAACCTAACCTAACCTAACCCAGTCCCGCACCTCCCCTGGCCGCGCGCGCATCGAAATCGTGAAGCTCCGCGCTGCAAAATTCAATGAAAAAGGACAAAGTGCTCAAAAAATAGTGAAAGTTATATCAAAAGCAAGAAAAAGTGACAACAAGTGTGGTGACAGCAAAAATCCCGGATTCACTCAAAACTGGACACCCAGGAACGGTTTTTTCCAACTTAAACCACGTGTTTTAGGTTAAAAATAAATTTTTTAACCTTGAAACGCCAACGCTGGCCAAACGGGAGCTGTACCCCACTGGTTTTTGTATGCCGATCTAAGACCAAGATCAGGGAGCACCCACGGGCAAAGTTCCAGATTTTTCCCGTCGCGCCCCTGGGAGATATAGAGGAAAACATAAAAACCGCGTGGAGCCCAACTTCCAGGATTCAAGTGCTGGAACAACACAAGCAGGCCCCCTCTATAGCTGGACCCAGGAGGAGCACGGGAAGGTTTTGCCCGCTGGGAAATTCAAACCGGGAGTGAAGAAACAACACATTTGCAGTTTGTAAAAAAATTTATTAACTTTGAACCCTAATTAATAAAGATCATCAGTGACAACATTGTGTTTTCGGAGTTTAAAGGAAAGCACAGTGCACACAAATTGGATTGATACCAAAACTTTTGCATTTGGATAAATACTTTCCGTGCAAGGGAAATTTTTATACTGACAGTGCACAGGAGACAACTGCAAAACGCAAACCGGCGAGACCAAGGAGAAATCGCAACCCCCAAAATTGGGAAACGAGCAGTGGGAAAAACACCTTAGGACCCCGCTGATGAAAGTTGGTTTCCAAAGAAAAATTCCTGACGCATAATTTAGAAGAAGGGGGGCATTTGCAGAAAATTGTCGACCACCCCTAAATTCGACAGCTTCTGGAGGGTGCAGAACTCCCCTAGGAAGCACCAAACTTCCGACGCCGTAGAAAGGACCTCAACCCCTGCGGTAAAAGAAATTTTTATATTTAAGATTATTTGTTTTCTTGTATATTTTGTGTATTTTAGTAAGACGGGAGCGCAAACTCCATTACCACTTAAGATTGTAAACCTTATAACTCCGGGGGGGTGCGAGATATCGCAAAAATAACATCGGTTCGGTTCTCTCTTGAGGGGCATTTATTCTCTCATAGGGGCAATCTACCGATACCAACCCCCAAAAACCACCCCCGGTGAAATTTTTTCTAAAAACATAAAAAATTTGTGACACCCCGCACCCCGAGACGAACACACACCCCCCTGTCTATAAATTTGGGTCCCCACATACGCCGCCATACTTTTCCCGGAATTTCTGCACCACTCCTAACCCCTAAACAAATCGTTTGAAACTGGCAAACTACAACCCCTAAACTTGTAAATTTTATATAAAATCAACCCCCCCGTAAAAAATTTCGCTTTTACGCTTCCCGTAAAGTCTATCTTATCCCCTATTATTACACAAAATTTTGACAAAATCGGACCACAGACTAGACCTACATAACTAAATTTATAAACTTTTCCAAATTCACCCAACCGCAGAAGTTAAGATTGTAAAGATAAAAGAGTTTCAAAAAACCCCGGATATCTCGAAAACGGGGCGTCCTAGGCCAAAAAGGACAAAATTTAGGCCCCCCTACCTTAAACCCACCCCCCGCTACGCACAAAGCCGACCCTTCCGGACACATCACCAAAGTTTCAACCCCCTACCCCTTACCCCTTAATTCTGACCAGCATATCTGGACCTCCCAAATTTTGTATGGGAGAAACTTAAATAGTTATAACTTTAGAACAAATAGTCCAATTGGAAAACGGTTTTCGGTATTGAGGTGACCCAAACTAGCACTATAAGGTAGAGCAAGACGAGCTCTACATAGAGACAAATTTCGGAGGTGACAAAAAAATTTTAAGAATTATTTAGAATAAAGTAACTAGAGCAACTGGAGGACCCTATTGGAGTAACTCTACATAGAGTATTATAATTAAAGTCACTTATTCAGAAAGTGACCTCGTTTTAAGTAGAAATATAATAAATAGAGCAACCCAGTGACCCTACCAAGTAACTCTACATAGAGCAAAATTGTAAAATTGGTGGGAGGTGGAAACTGGGTCTGCAGAGCCGTTTAAATATAACGCCACACACACACACATACAGTAACACACACAGTACATACACAAAAGACATACAAACTAAGACACGATCAGACACACTGCACTTTCTTCCATACACACCACGCTCAGCCAACACACGACTCACAATCATCCTTACCAACACACACACACACACACACACACACACACACATAATTGTTAACTGGTCGGCGATCGCCGGACGACGCCAAACCTGAAACAGAAACACATATTACATATTATTTATATATACTATATACACATTATACACACAATACTTAGACAAACAAAACGGAAAATTTGACACTAATAATATACAATTAAATAATTGACAAAAACAATAATTACAGACAAAGCTGATTCGGCCCTCTACACCGAGTCAGAATTTATATTTTATAATTTAAGTAAATCTCTAAACTTGAAAACAAGTTTAAAAAGCGCGGCGCCCGACGC